>CAWUFW010021865.1:0-109730 GCA_963921515.1 Calotriton arnoldi
ATTGGTGAATGGTCTGGAGCGTCAGGTCCGCATGTGAGGCGCACGCTCCGGAACAGGAAATTACGTTTTGGGCCGTAATCTCCTAAATTGAACCGGAACCCATTATTTCATACAGGAAATGATATACAGGAAGTGGGAGGCAGGAAATACATCACAGGAAGTAGTTGACAGACATTTTTTATTTATTCTGATTTATCCACAATCACAGATCAAATCCACTGCCATCCTGTTGTTCTGTAACGGAGAAACCTGAAATGACAGTGCAAGAGAAAATCATAGGCATGTAACAAAAGGGGGAACAGACCATTTAATGACATTTGAGCTAGGACAGGGGTGGGGGCTGACACAACATCAAACCCCAGTTTAGTTTTCTCCTCCTTTGCATTATGGTACATGTAGTCCATATTTAGTGCTCAACACAAGAGTTGTCTGTTGTGTTACGGAAAATTGGAGGGAAGCAGTGCAGTGTATTCCAGACACATAGTGCCAGATTCACCCATAACATCGTCACTCACGTTGTGGGCCCATCATTTGTGGGGGAGTCAAATCTGTTGGGGGCAAAAAATCTGAGGATGCAATAGTTAGGCCCTTTTATGATTCAGAAACACATCCTCATACGGTCCGGGAAGGTCTCTCAGAACATGTACATCTTTTCCTCTGAGTCAATAGATTCCTTAGGGACATCCACTACACTGATTGCTGACATGGGCACACGACCTGATGCATGGTCAATCTTTTGACTCATGTCAGCAGCTGTGGTTTACATGCAGTTAGTGTGGCTTGCAAAGTAGCCTCGATGGAATTTTTGGACAGAGTCGTAATTATCCAACTTTCATCATTGACAACAGACTGCAAACCACATTTTGTCCATGCCACAACAGGTTGCTCATGTGAAAAACGTGGCAACCAGCTGATCACAGACTTGCATACCCTAACCTCTGTTATGTGCAATGGCCCGGTTTCCCGGATTCAGAGCTATCTGAGGTACAAGAGGTATATGTAAGCCATGCGTTAAAGCGATATTGTGCAAAACACAACAGGCTAATATGATCTTGCACATGACTTCAGTGGAGTACATCAGCACCCCCCCTGTACGGTCAAGACATCTGAATCACGACTTCAACAGACCAAAAGTGCGCTCTATGATGGCTCGAGTTCGTATGTGTGCCCTATTGTACCTATGCTGCTGTACATTGGTTGGATATCTGTTAGGTGTGAGGAGTTGTGGGGAGAGTGCATACCCAGCATCGCCTGAGGAGGGAAGAAAGGGCAATTGGTTACATTTCCCTCTTTAATATACACAGAACATGATCTATACTTTGGTACATGCAGTGTCTGTTGAGACTGTGTATTTTGCTTGATGATTCTTACTGTACAATGGTTGTTAATGTAAGGTGGCATTCATGCATTTCATTTACACATATCACTCATTTTTAGTGCTTGGTACTTACCCAGTAGCCACATGTTGCCAAATTCCCCCGCAGCCATCCGCCGGGCAAGAGGTGACATGCGGAATACAAATCTGTCATGGGTACTGCCTGGAAACACTGCATGCTCATCAATAAATCTTCCACTGGCAACACAGACTGCCTGCACATTGTTGGAATGCCATCGGTGTCTGTTGCAGAAGATGTGTGCAATGGGGCGGGGTGGCTGAAGGGCCACATGTGTACAATCAATTGCACCTAGCACACATGGGAAGCGAGCAATGAGATAGAAATCTCTAGCTGCCCTTTGTCTTATGGCCAGTGTATGGGGCATTCGTATATGGTGGTGGGCTCTTGCAGTGATGCAGCTCTGTACCTGATGCAAGCACTGCGACTGGCTTGCCTGGGAGATGCCCACAAGGTCACTGGAGACCCTATGGAACGATCCCGTTGCAAAGAAATGGAGAGCAGTAAGGATCTTGAGATAGGCTGGAATGGCATGGGAGCTGCAGGTCACAGAGTCAAGTTTCTGCTCCCACTCACATACCATCTCCAAGATGACTTCTGGAGGGAAACAGTATCTGGCCCTGACATCTTGGCTAGACATCTCAAATAGGTTGATCCTTTGTCTGTAGATCCTCTCTACTCTCCTCAAGTCTTCTTGCTGCATGGCACGGGGCAGAGCAACAAACACATTCAGCGACATGTTGAAAGAGTTTGTGTGTGTCTGCTCTGCTTTCATACATGCTGCAGGGCTGGGATTGGCTGTTGGGCTGCAGTGTGTCAGCTGATGCATGATGGGGGATTGTAGGCACTTGGACAGGTGTTTAGCCTTGAGGAAAATGATCAACATGTGGAATCCCTGGGTCTATAAAGTGCAAAATATTTGACAATAGAAAGTAATAATTAGGCCATTGACTAACCCACACAGACTTAACTGTGGGAATTCCCTTATTCAGGACGAAATCCCTCACTCACCAAGTGTGACATGCTTCATCATATGGGATTCTCCTTTCGAAGGAAAGACCTAGTTCCTTCGAGGGCTACAACCCCCTCTATGAGATGTTTTAAGGTATCTAATTATAGGATGTTCTAAATCCACAAGTGATGAGCAAAATAATGTGAGCAAGGGCGCAGTGCAAAGAAAACATGAAATGTGAAGGAAATGTTACTAAAACTAGCTAGGGGGCGTCAAATATATGTTTTATTCAGGAGCACCCTCTGCCAGGATTAAAAACAGTGCATCAGCGACATGGATTTAAGTTGCAGTGATATAGTCAAAAGTGATGGTGGACATGTTTCTGCCTAAGGTGCCCCTGGATTGGGCGAGGCTTCCTTCAGGACGTATATAGATGCTGCTGCTATAGTGCTAAAAAATGTGTATAAACAAAGGATACAAAAAACAGATGTGTGCAAAACTCCGACTGCTCCGGAAGGTGAGATTACCTATTGGAGACAGAAGCAATTTAAGAAATTTATGAGACCTGTGTGAGGAGGATAAGTCTTTAGGCATAACATTACTGTGATGAAACAATGAAAAAGAAGAAAAAGATTCTTACCCGCAACTGCTGGGTAAAAACTCTACCTCAGCCTGGCAACAGCTCAGGATGGGGGCACCGCTCTATAAAGGAAGTAATAATAAAACTGTTATCAAAAAAAGAGAATGTTATATATATATATATATCCTGTATTACTCTCGGCATAGTTGACAGATTCATTATGTCATACAGCCTGGTCAGGAATTAATTGGGATCAAGAATGTGGGAGAAACTGGTGGAGCACAAGAGCTCTCTGTATATCTAGCATACATAGTGCTTAAAATCCTCAATTGTGTGTCCAAAGGAGCAGGCCACACATAGAGCAAAAAACAAGTTAGCAACATTGTATATGGCCATCATTTCAAAATGAGGTAAATGTCCATAAAGGAAAGCCATACAATCAGACCCAAATGATCGATATTCAAAAAACAAGGCGGACTACTAGGTGTAACAGAAATACCTGTCTTAGTAATTAATTTTAAGAAAACCAAAGGGACTACCACATCAACAATTTCTATGGGCAAAGTATAATATGGCAAAGCTTAGCCACGGCACTCACCTATCCGTCGATACCCCGAGCTCCGATTGAGCCTGCAACCGGAGGTGAGTGCCGGTGGCGAATGCGCTCATTTATGTAGTGCCCATAGTTAATGACCAGCAGATGTGAGGATCTTGCTTGGAGAAGGCCTGCGCATGTGCTATCAGGGGAATACTGATTTCCTGCGCATGCGCTGGTAACTAGATGTAAATCGGTATGCAAGACGATGGTATGGGACTAAATATCCATCTAGTACTCGTCGGATATCTAAAAAATGTAGAAAGACAATCACGGACACCCTGCTGGATATGCTATAATATCTTAGGTGAAAGATTTGAAGACTATAAACGCATGTCTGTAGCATTGCGCATGCGCATAATAGAAAAGGCATGTCGGGATATGTCGTCCCAGGCAGATGATCGGAGCTAGAATTGGTCATTTACAGCGTATTATCTATCATCATCAGTGCGTAACCCACAAGATGTAGTATAAAACGGAGTTAAAAACAATGACCAACAGCGACCAGCAGCGTGACAATGCAATACATCTACGTATGACTAAATGCTAGACAAGATATATGGTACCACGCAATTAATGGGAAGACGTGAAAAGTTGCTTATAAGGTGTTAATACAGGGGAAAGTCTCCTGTTCTTATATAACGTGTCATACTTGACTCACATGGTGTTTTACATCGACCAAGGAGAGCTGGCATTCAAGAAGTAAAAAGGTTTTAGGTTTTAAATAAGCAGGCTCACTCGAATGTACTATTGTACTAATCCACCTGAGGAGGTAATTCTTTATTTGCAAATAGGACAAATAAGTATCGTATATCCCTAGTGCGAAAGCTGCACAAAAATATTTTGTTTGAGTACAGAAAATCCGCTTGAGTATAAAAAACACATGGAAGTGCCTTAACTGTGTCAAAACAGGGTTCAGCTGGAATTCTTGAGCAGCTCCATTATAGAGACACCCAAGGAATATCATCATTCAGACCCCGCCTGTCGCTGTCTAATCTGTGAACCCATCGTTGTTCACGTCTAAACAGATACGTATTGATGTCTGTTACGTGATTTGGTATGTGAGGTTTCTCAAGAACCAGCCATCTCAGAACTTGTGGGGAATGGTTTGCTTCGAGAAAATGACTGGTCAATTTGGTAGAAGATTTTTTACACCGAATGGTGCTCTTGTGTTCCGAGATACGGGTTTTGAATTTACGAGTAGTCATTCCCACGTATTGAAGAGTACAAGGACAAGTGATCAGATAAATCAACTGTTCACTGTTGCAGTTTGTGTGGTTTGATAGTACCCAAGGTCTTGCCACCCCGATATCTACCTCGGTGATGTGGGACGTCTGAGGGCAAGCTGCACACGAACCGCAAGGAAAATGTCCTTTCACCAGCGGCAACCCCCAGAGGGTCTCCTGTTGATCCGGCTTCCTACCTCTAGGTCTGGTATGTATCAAACGATCTTTAATGTTGGTACTGCGTTTAAAAGCAAACAGTGGACGTGGTAATGGCGTAGTCCCAATGTTCAATATTCTCCAGTTGGAGAGGATGCTTTTTTTGATTTTATTAGAAAAACTGCAGAATGTATGTACACAAGTGAGTCTGTTGTTCACTTATCTCGGTTCGCTTGGTTCTATAAGTGCAGATCTGTGATTGTTGGCTGCCCGTTTCAATGATCTTCTCACCAGTCTCTTCGGGTAGTTTCTGTCTTGTAGTTGTATTGCCAGATTCTGTGCATGTTCTTGATATTTAGCAGTAGATGAACAATTCCTCCTAATACGCAAGAACTGTCCAAACAGCAAGTTCTCGCGTAAGGCTTTAGGATGGAAACTATAGTATGACAGCAAGGAATTCCTTGACATTGGTTTTCTGTAGAGCTCAGTCCCCTGGCCACCATCTGTGGGAAAAATCCTGATGTCCAAAAAAGGTAGGCTGGTATTACTGTACTCACAGGTGAAATTCAAGTATTGATTCCTGTCGTTGAGCCAAGCTTTGAATTCCATGATCAACGTTGGTGCTCCTCTCCAAATCACTAGCACATCGTCTATGTAGCGATTCCATAAGCGTATGTGGTTCAAGAATGGATTGGTGCTACTAAAGATATGTTCTTGTTCAAAGACATGAACGTACAGGTTTGCCAAACTGGGGGCAAAAACACTCCCCATAGACGTGCCAGAGACTTGGAGAAAAAGTTGGTCCTCGTACTTAAAGAAATTCTCCTTCATAGCTATACGGGCACAGGTAATGATAAAAGATACCGGTGTGATGGTGTCCGGAGCTTTATTCCTAAGTAACATCTCGGTGCGCCACAAAGTCTCATCTTGAGGAATGCACGTATACAATGATTCTACATCAAAGGATACGAGGAAATCCAGCTCATTGTCAAAGCATATGTCTTCAACCAGCCGCTATACATCCTTAGTGTCTTTTAAGTACGTTGGCATTTCACTTACCAGAGGCCTCAGAAAATGATCCACAAATGTGGACAGTGGTTCGAGCAACGAGCCCAACCCTGAAATGATGGGACGTCCTGGAGGCGGTCTTTGATTCTTATGCACCTTAGGCAGTGCATAGAAATATGGGATGACTGGGTGGGCCTTCGTCAGGAAAGCAGCCTCTTGTGTAGTGATCCATCCATTAGTGCTAGCTTCTTCCACTAAGATTTTGATTTCATTTTCAAGTCTCTTGGTAGGGTCTTCTCTTCCTGTCGCTGTCTAATCTGTGAACCCATCGTTGTTCACGTCTAAACAGATACGTATTGATGTCTGTTACGTGATTTGGTATGTGAGGTTTCTCAAGAACCAGCCATCTCAGATCTTGTGGGGAATGGTTTGCTTCGAGAAAATGACTGGTCAATTTGGTAGAAGATTTTTTACACCGAATGGTGCTCTTGTGTTCCGAGATACGGGTTTTGACTTTACGAGTAGTCATTCCCACGTATCGAAGAGTACAAGGACAAGTGATCAGATAAATCAACTGTTCACTGTTGCAGTTTGTGTGGTTTGATAGTACCCAAGGTCTTGCCGCCCCGATATCTACTTCTGTGATGTGGGACGTCTGAGGGCAAGCTGCACACGAACCGCAAGGAAAATGTCCTTTCACCGGCGGCAACCCCCAGAGGGTCTCCTGTTGATCCGGCTTCCTACCTCTAGGTCTGGTATGTATCAAACGATCTTTAATGTTGGTACTGCGTTTAAAAGCAAACAGTGGACGTGGTAATGGTGTAGTCCCAATGTTCAATATTCACCAGTTGGAGAGGTTTTTTTTTTTTATTTTATTAGAAAAACTGCAGAATGTATGTACACAAGTGAGTCTGTTGTTCACTTCTCTCGGTTCGCTTGGTTCTATAAGTGCAGATCTGTGATTGTTGGCTGCCTGTTTCAGCGATCTTCTCACCAGTCTCTTCGGGTAGTTTCTGTCTTGTAGTTGTATTGCCAGATTCTGTGCATGTTCTTGATATTTAGCAGTAGATGAACAATTCCTCCTAATACGCAAGAACTGTCCAAACGGCAAGTTCTCGCGTAAGCTTTAGGATGGAAACTATAGTATTACAGCAAGGAATTCCTTGACATTGGTTTTCTGTAGAGCTCAGTCCCCTGGCCACCATCTGTGGGAAAAATCCTGATGTCCAAAAAAGGTAGGCTGGTATTACTGTACTCACAGGTGAAATTCAAGTATTGATTCCTGTCGTTGAGCCAAGCTTTGAATTCCATGATCGACGTTGGTGCTCCTCTCCAAATCACTAGCACATCGTCTATGTAGCGCTTCCATAAGCATATGTGGTTCAAGAATGGATTGGTGCTACTAAAGATATGTTCTTGTTCAAAGACATGAACGTACAGGTTTGCCAAACTGGGGGCAAAAACACTCCCCATAGACGTGCCAGAGACTTGGAGAAAAAGTTGGTCCTCGTACTTAAAGAAATTCTCCTTCATAGCTATACGGGCACAGGTAATGATAAAAGATACCGGTGTGATGGTGTCCGGAGCTTTATTCCTAAGTAACATCTCGATGGGCGATTAAGTCTCATCTTGAGGAATGCACGGATACAATGATTCCACATCAAAGGATACGAGGAAATCCAGCTCATTGTCAAAGCATATGTCTTCAACCAGCCGCAATACATCCTTAGTGTCTTTTAAGTACGTTGGCATTTCACTTACCAGAGGCCTCAGAAAATGATCCACAAATGTGGACAGTGGTTCGAGCAACGAGCCCAACCCTGAAATGATGGGACGTCCTGGAGGCGGTCTTTGATTCTTATGCACCTTAGGCAGTGCATAGAAATATGGGATGACTGGGTGGGCCTTCGTCAGGAAAGCAGCCTCTTGTGTAGTGATCCATCCATTAGTGCTAGCTTCTTCCACTAAGATTTTGATTTCATTTTCAAGTCTCTTGGTAGGGTCTTCTCTTAGTGGTACATAAAAACGGGTGTCTTCGAGTTGTCTGAGGCACTCCGTTCGGTAGGCGGATGTATCCATTATAACGATAGCTCCCCCTTTATCAGCGGGCTTAATCGTTATGGTGTCATCATCAGCCAATGCTTGTATAGCTTTGCGTTCGTTACTCGTCAAATTCTGGTATTGCCTTCCACCGCTGGCACAGATGTTGGTGACTTGGGTTGTCACTGCTTTCTCGAATGTCAGAACCTGTGGCGGTACTTGATGTGCTAGGGGACTGAAAGTGGATTGATTCTTTAGGCCTGTGTTAGTAACGTCCTCATCATTGGTATCTTGCACCCTATCTCTGAAGAAAAAGTTTAGACGGATCTTTCGAAAGAACCGGGCAAGTTCCTGTTTAAATACAAAGGTATCCCCTCGATAAGAGGGAACAAACCCTAATCCCTTGCTAAGGATGGCTTGCTCATCTGTGTTAAGACTCCGACTGCTCAAATTACTTAATAGATCGTTTCGTTGCTAGGGCTGGCTGTGGCTTCCGTCACGTTCCGAGTAGATCGGGCTGGTGGAGTGTCTGCCCATTGAACCTGGGCCTGTTGGTTCTGTCGTTTCCCCCTCGATCTGCCTCGGCCATACCCTAAAAAAGGCTGGTGTGAGTATAGTTGTGGTTGTTGCTGGTATGGAAACACATGTCCCTGTGGTGCTACGTTAGGGAAACCAAAAGGTCCTGGTGCCCAACATTGAGGTGGTGGTGGTGGAAGTGGACCTCCTCGGTATCCTCTCCAATTGTTTCTATTCCTACGCGCAGGACCTCTGAAGCCGGCATCACCTTGGTATGAATTATCCGAGTCGCTGGACCACTCATCGCTCCCGGATGTGGAATAGTTTGATCCATACCTCCTTCCTTGCCGATTGAATTGTGGTGGAATGTAATCAGCACTGGTGTAAGGATACACTTTTTCCATAGAAAAACGCGCAAGGTCTTTCTTGAACTTATTGATTTTTAAAGTTAGAACCGAGTCTTTAAACTCTTTGTTGCTCTTGTTGTTCTCTTCATTCTGTTTTTTAAAAAGAGCACCTGATAAGGTCACTCGGA
Organism: Calotriton arnoldi; assembly: GCA_963921515.1. NCBI lineage: Eukaryota > Metazoa > Chordata > Amphibia > Caudata > Salamandridae > Calotriton > Calotriton arnoldi. The sequence goes on from CAWUFW010021865.1 coordinate 9,003, forward strand.
TCTGGGACTCGAACGTCTGTATCTCAACGAGAATCGTGTCTGCAATACGTTTAGCCGTGTTGATTATAAGAATAAGCCAATCGCGGGTACACCACCATGCCACGAGTGACCAATCTTTTAGAAATAGTTTGTCATCTAAAAATAAACGGGGCGCGTTGGTGACTATTAGGCCCGTTGGTGCACAGTTGCCCCTCAAATATTCTGTCATAATAGCACCGTGTATCTAAATACGCGAGTGGGATTTCCTCAGAATTAACAGTTTAGACCAGTCATCTGCTTGTGCCGCTGATCCACCTTGAAACGTGTCTATGTTGCTGGGTGTGCTCAGTATATATTGTGCTATAGTGTCATCGAATGCTAGACCTTGTCGTTCAGCCATCTTTTGATCTCAACAGTTCCAAAAGATATGAAAGTGAAAGCCAGATATCTAGTGTCTATGTGTAACCAACACAGTATCCCCACAAAAAAGCTCCTGCTATAACTCGAATACCCCACTATGATATTCGTCCAGAAAATAGACCTGCAGCTTAAGCTGCTCTAACTCATTACAACAACAAATTTCGAAAGGGGGGTCTTAGGGAAGTTTAAAGACCTACAAAAGATTCAATCCCCAACTAATATCAGACAAAGATACATGTGGAATCCCTGGGTCTATAAAGTGCAAAATATTTGACAATAGAAAGTAATAATTAGGCCATCGATTAACCCACACAGACTTAACTGTGGGGAATTCCCTTATTCAGGACGAAATCCCTCACTCACCAAGTGTGACATGCTTCATCATATGGGATTCTCCTCTCGAAGGAATGACCTAGTTCCTTCGAGGGCTACAACCCCCTCTATGAGAGGGAGGATCTCTGGGATGTTTTAAGGTATCTAATTATAGGATGTTCTACATCCACAAGTGATGAGCAAAATAATGTGAGCAAGGGCGCAGCGCAAAGAAAACATGAAATGTGAAGGAAATGTGACTAAAACTAGCTAGGGAAGTCAAATATATGTTTTATTCAGGAGCACCCTCTGCCAGGATTAAAAACAGTGCATCAGCGACATGGATTTAAGTCGCAGTGATATAGTGAAAAGTGATGGTCGACATGTTTCTGCCTAAGGTGCCCCTGGATTGGGCGAGGCTTTATTCAGGACCTATATAGATGCTGCTGCTATAGTGCTCAAAAATGTGTATAAAAAAAGGATACAAAAGACAGATGTGTACAAAACTCCTACTGCTCCGGAAGGTGAGATTACCTATTGGAGACAGAAGCAATTTAAGAAATTTATGAGACCTGTGTGAGGAGGATAAATCTTTAGACATAAAATTACTATGGTGAAACAATGAAAAAAGAAGAAAATATTCTTACCCGCAACTGCTGGGTAAAAAACTCTACCTCAGCCTGGCAACAGCTCAGGATGGGGGCACCGCTCTATAAAGGAAGTAATAATAAAACTGCTATCAAAAAAAGAGAATGTTATATATATATATCCTGTACTACTCTCGGCATAGTTGACAGATTCGTTATGTCATACAGCCTGGTCAGGAATTAATTGGGAGCAGGAATGTGGGAGAAACTGGTGGAGCACAAGAGCTCTCTGTATATCTAGCATACATAGTGCTTAAAATCCTCAATTGTGTGTCCAAAGGAGCAGGCCACACATAGAGCAAAAAACAAGTTAGCAACATTGTATATGGCCATCATTTCAAAATGAGGTAAATGTCCATAAAGGAAAGCCATACAATCAGACCCAAATGATCGGTATTCCAAAAACAAGGCGGACTACTAGGTGTAACAGAAATACCAGCCTTAGTAATTAATTTTAAGAAAACCAAAGGGACTACCACATCAACAATTTCTATGGGCAAAATATAATATGGCAAAGCTTAGCCACGGCACTCACCTATCCGTCGATACCCCGAGCTCCGATTGAGCCTGCAACCGGAGGTGAGTGCCGGTGGCGAATGTGCTCATTTATGTAGTGCCCATAGTTAATGACCAGCAGATGTGAGAATCTTGCTTGGAGAAGGCCTGCGCATGTGCTATCAGGGGAATACTGATTCCCTGCGCATGCGCTGGTAAGTAGATGTAAATCGGTATGCAAGACGATGGTATGGGACTAAATATCCGTCTAGTACTCGTCGGATATCTCAAAAATGTAGAAAGACAATCACGGACACCCTGCTGGATATGCTATAATATCTTAGGTGAAAGATTTGAAGACGATACACGCATGTCTGTAGCATTGTGCATGCGTGTAATAGAAAAGGCATGTCGGGATATGTAGTCCCAGGCAGACGATCGGAGCTAGAATTGGTCATTTACAGTGTATTATCTATCATCATCAGTGCGTAACCCACAAGATGTAGTATAAAACAGAGTTAAAAACAATGACCAACAGCGACCAGCAGCGTGACTATGCAATACATCTACGTATGACAAAATGCTAGACAAGATATATGGTACCACGCAATTAATTGGAAGACGTGAAAAGTTGCTTATAAGGTGTTAATACAGGGGAAAGTCTCCTGTTCTTATATAATGTGTCATACTTGACTCACATTGTGTTTTACATCGACCAAGGAGAGCTGGCATTCAAGAAGTAAAAAGGTTTTAGGTTTTAAATAAGCAAGCTCACTCGAATGTACTATTGTACTAATCCGCCTGAGGAGGTAATTCTTTATTTGCAAATAGGACAAATAAGTATCGTATATCCCTAGTGCGAAAGCTGCACAAAAATATTTTGTTTGAGTACAGACAATCCGCTTGAGTACAAAAAAACACATGGAAGTGCCTTAACTGTGTCAAAACAGGGTTCAGCTGGAATTCTTGAGCAGCTCCATTATAGAGACACCCAAGGAATATCATCATTCAGACCCCGCCTGTCGCTGTCTAATCTGTGAACCCATCGTTGTTCACGTCTAAACAGATGCGTATTGATGTCTGTTACGTGATTTGGTATGTGAGGTTTCTCAAGAACCAGCCATCTCAGATCTTGTGGGGAATGGTTTGCTTCGAGAAAATGACTGGTCAATTTGGTAGAAGATTTTTTACACCGAATGGTTCTCTTGTGTTCCGAGATACGGGTTTTGACTTTACGAGTAGTCATTCCCACGTATTGAAGAGTACAAGGACAAGTGATCAGATAAATCAACTGTTCACTGTTGCAGATTGTGTGGTTTGATAGTACCCAAGGTCTTGCCGCCCCGATATCTACCTCGGTGATGTGGGACGTCTGAGGGCAAGCTGCACACGAACCGCAAGGAAAATGTCCATTCACCGGCGGCAACCCCCAGAGGGTCTCCTGTTGATCCGGCTTCCTACCTCTAGGTCTGGTACGTATCAAACGATCTTTAATGTTGGTACTGCGTTTAAAAGCAAACAGTGGACGTGGTAATGGTGTAGTCCCAATGTTCAATATTCTCCAGTTGGAGAGGATGCTTTTTTTGATTTTATTAGAAAAACTGCAGAATGTATGTACACAAGTGAGTCTGTTGTTCACTTCTCTCGGTTCGCTTGGTTCTATAAGTGCAGATCTGTGATTGTTGGCTGCCCGTTTCAGTGATCTTCTCACCAGTCTCTTCGGGTAGTTTCTGTCTTGTAGTTGTATTGCCAGATTCTGTGCATGTTCTTGATATTTAGCAGTAGATGAACAACTCCTCCTAATACGCAAGAACTGTCCAAACGGCAAGTTCTCGCGTAAGGCTTTAGGATGGAAACTATAGTATGACAGCAAGGAATTCCTTGACATTGGTTTTCTGTAGAGCTCAGTCCCCAGGCCACCATCTGTGGGAAAAATCCTGATGTCCAAAAAGGTAGGTTGGTATTACTGTACTCACAGGTGAAATTCAAGTATTGATTCCTGTCGTTGAGCCAAGCTTTGAATTCCATGATCGACGTTGGTGCTCCTCTCCAAATCACTAGCACATCGTCTATGTAGCGCTTCCATAAGCGTATGTGGTTCAAGAATGGATTGGTGCTACTAAAGATATGTTCTTGTTCAAAGACATGAACGTACAGGTTTGCCAAACTGGGGGCAAAAACACTCCTCATAGACGTGCCAGAGACTTGGATAAAAAGTTGGTCCTCGTACTTAAAGAAATTCTCCTTCATAGCTATACGGGCACAGGTAATGTTAAAAGATAAAGGTGTGATGGTGTCCGGAGCTTTATTCCTAAGTAACATCTCGATGGTCGATAAAGTCTCATCTTGAGGAATGCACGTATACAATAATTCCACATCAAAGGATACGAGGAAATCCAGCTCATTGTCAAAGCATATGTCTTCAACCAGTCGCAAGACATTCTTAGTGTCTTTTCAGTACGTTGGCATTTCACTTACCAGAGGCCTCAGAAAATGATCCACAAATGTGGACAGTGGTTCGAGCAACAAGCCCAACCCTGAAATGATGGGACGTCCTGGAGGCGGTCTTTGATTCTTATGCACCTTAGGCAGTGCATAGAAATATGAGATGACTGGGTGGGCCTTCGTCAGGAAAGCAGCCTCTTGTGTAGTGATCCATCCATTAGTGCTAGCTTCTTCCACTAAGATTTTCATTTCATTTTCAAGTCTCTTGGTAGGGTCTTCTCTTAGTGGTACATAAATACGGGTGTCTTCGAGTTGTCTGAGGCACTCCGTTCGGTAGGCGGATGTATCCATTATAACGATAGCTCCCCCTTTATCAGCGGGCTTAATCGTTATGGTGTCATCATTAGCCAATGCTTGTATAGCTTTGCGTTCGTTATTCGTCAAATTCTGGTATTGTCTTCCACCGCTGGCACAGATGTTGGTGACTTGGGTTGTCACTGCTTTCTCGATTGTCAGAACCTGTGGCGGTACTTGATGTGCTAGGGGACTGAAAGTGGATTGATTCTTTAGGCCCGTGTTAGTAACGGCCTCATCATTGGTATCTTGCACCCTATCTCTGAAGAAAAAGTTTAGACGGATCTTTCGAAAGAACCGGGCAAGTTCCTGTTTAATCACAAAGGTATCCCCTCGATAAGAGGGAACAAACCCTAATCCCTTGTTAAGGACGGCTTGCTCATCTTTGTTAAGACACTGGCAATACAACTACAAGACAGAAACTACCCGAAGAGACTGGTGAGAAGATCGCTGAAACGGGCAGCCAACAATCACAGATCTGCACTTATAGAACCAAGCGAACCGAGAGAAGTGAACAACAGACTCACTTGTGTACATACATTCTGCAGTTTTTCTAATAAAATCATAAAAAGCATCCTCTCCAACTGGAGAATATTGAACATTGGGACTACACCATTACCACATCCACTGTTTGCTTTTAAACGCAGTACCAACATTAAAGATCGTTTGATACATACCAGACCTAGAGGTAGGAAGCCGGATCAACAGGAGACCCTCTGGGGGTTGCCGCCGGTGAAAGGACATTTTCCTTGCGGTTCGTGTGCAGCTTGCCCTCAGACGTCCCACATCACCGAGGTAGATATCGGGGCGGCAAGACCTTGGGTACTATCAAACCACACAAACTGCAACAGTGATCAGTTGATTTATCTGATCACTTGTCCTTGTACTCTTCGATACGTGGGAATGACTACTCGTAAAGTCAAACCCGTATCTCGGAACACAAGAGCACCATTCGGTGTAAAAAATCTTCTACCAAATTGACCAGTCATTTTCTCGAAGCAAACCATTCCCCACAAGATCTGAGATGGCTGGTTCTTGAGAAACCTCACATACCAAATCACGTAACAGACATCAATACGTATCTGTTTAGACGTGAACAATGATGGGTTCACAGATTAGACAGCGACAGGCGGGGTCTGAATGATGATATTCCTTGGGTGTCTCTATAATGGAGCTGCTCAAGAATTCCAGCTGAACCCTGTTTTGACACAGTTAAGGCACTTCCATGTGTTTTTTTGTACTCAAGCGGATTTTCTGTACTCAAACAAAATATTTTTGTGCAGCTTTCGCACTAGGGATATACGATACTTATTTGTCCTATTTGCAAATAAAGAATTACCTCCTCAGACGGATTAGTACAATAGTACATTCGAGTGAGCCTGCTTATTTAAAACCTAAAACCTTTTTACTTCTTGAATGCCAGCTCTCCTTGGTCGATGTAAAACACCATGTGAGTCAAGTATGACACGTTATATAAGAACAGGAGACTTTCCCTGTATTAACACCTTATAAGCAACTTTTCACGTCTTCCCATTAATTGCGTGGTACCATATATCTTGTCTAGCATTTAGTCATACGTAGATGTATTGCATAGTCACGCTGCTGGTCGCTGTTGGTCATTGTTTTTAACTCCGTTTTATACTACATCTTGTGGGTTACGCACTGATGATGATAGATAATACGCTGTAAATGACCAATTCTAGCTCCGATCATCTGCCTGGGACTACATATCCCGACATGCCTTTTCTATTACGTGCATGCGCAATGCTACAGACATGCGTTTATCGTCTTCAAATCTTTCACCTAAGATATTATAGCATATCCAGCAGGGTGTCCGTGATTGTCTTTCTACATTTTTGAGATATCCAACGAGTACTAGATGGATATTTAGTCCCATACCATCGTCTTGCATACCGATTTACATCTAGTTACCAGCGCATGCGCGGGGAATCAGTATTCCCCTGATAGCACATGCGCAGGCCTTCTCCAAGCAAGATCCTCACATCTGCTGGTCATTAACTATGGGCACTACATAAATGAGCGCATTCGCCACCGGCACTCACCTCCGGTTGCAGGCTCAAGCGGAGCTCGGGGTATCGACGGATAGGTGAGTGCCGTGGCTAAGCTTTGCCATATTATACTTTGCCCATAGAAATTGTTGATGTGGTAGTCCCTTTGGTTTTCTTAAAATTAATTACTAAGGCTGGTATTTCTGTTACACGTACTAGTCCGCCTTGGTTTTTGAATATCGATCATTTGGGTCTGATTGTATGGCTTTCCTTAATGGACATTTACCTCATTTTGAAATGATGGCCATATACAATGTTGCTAACTTGTTTTTTGCTCTATGTGTGGCCTGCTCCTTTGGACACACAATTGAGGATTTTAAGCACTATGTATGCTAGATATACAGAGAGCTCTTGTGCTCCACCAGTTTCTCCCACATTCTTGCTCCCAATTAATTCCTGACCAGGCTGTATGACATAATGAATCTGTCAACTATGCCGAGAGTAGTACAGGATATATATATATAACATTCTCTTTTTTTGATAGCAGTTTTATTATTACTTCCTTTATAGAGCGGTGCCCCCATCCTGAGCTGTTGCCAGGCTGAGGTAGATTTTTTTACCCAGCAGTTGCGGGTAAGAATCTTTTCTTCTTTTTTCATTGTTTCATCATAGTAATTTTATGCCTAAAGACTTATCCTCCTCACACAAGTCTCATAAATTTCTTAAATTGCTTCTGTCTCCAATAGGTAATCTCACCTTCTGGAGCAGTCGGAGTTTTGTACATATCTGTCTTTTGTATCCTTTGTTTATACACATTTTTGAGCACTATAGCAGCAGCATCTATATAGGTCTCGAAGAAAGCCTCGCCCAATCCAGGGGCACCTTAGGCAGAAACATGTCGACCATCACTTTTCACTATATCACTGCGACTTAAATCCATGACGCTGATGCACTGTTTTTAATCCTGGCAGAGGGTGCTCCTGAATAAAACATATATTTGACTCCCCCTAGCTAGTTTTAGTCACATTTCCTTCACATTTCATGTTTTCTTTGCGCTGCGCCCTTGCTCACATTATTTTGCTCATCACTTGTGGATTTAGAACATCCTATAATTAGATACCTTAAAACATCCCTGAGCTCCTCCCTCTCATAAAGGGGGTTGTAGCCCTCGAAGGAACTAGGTCTTTCCTTCGGGAGGAGAATCCCATATGATGAAGCATGTCACACTTGGTGAGTGAGGGATTTCGTCCTGAATAAGGGAATTCCCCACAGTTAAGTCTGTGTGGGTTAGTCGATGGCCTAATTATTACTTTCTATTGTTAAATATTTTGCACTTTATAGACCCAGGGATTCCACATGTATCTTTGTCTGATATTAGTTGGGGATTGAATCCTTTGTAGGTCTTTAAACTTCCCTAAGACCCCCCTTTCGAAATTTGTTGTTGTAATGAAAATGATCAACAGCCAGAGTGCGGGTATTCCGGCCCGGATACGGAGATTCCGGCCCGAGTGCAGAATTTCCAGCCCGGGAGCGGAAATTCCGGCACAAGTGCGGGATTTCCGCTCCGGGTGCGGAAATTCTGGCCTGATTGCCGAAATTCCGGCCAGAGTGCAGAAATAAAGTTAGGAGTCAAAGTGATTTCTGTGAATACCATAATTCGTAAGTGCTTTCTGTGAATACCAAAAGTAGTAAGATTAGGATTTTGTTTCAGATTAGTTCTGTGAATCGGCCCCCCAGTTAGGGGTCCATTGAGTCTAGTGAAGGAAGGTTGGGAGCAACCTCTCAAACCATTATTCAAACAGGACCTTGTGTACTATGTCTTTGGCCTACGTTCAAGATTGGCTGAGTAGATGAAGAAGGCCAGCAAAAACCTGGAGGCCAGCCAAGAACTTCGAAAAGCTTGGCATGACCAAAAGGATGTCTTGACTGTTTACCAGCCAGGCCAGAAAGTGTAGGTGTTGGAGCCTGTGGACCCAGCAGCTCTCCAAGATAGGTGGAGTGGACCCCACACCATCCTTGAACAAAAAGGTGAGGTCACCTACTTGTTGTACCTAGGTACTCCAAGAAGTCCCCATAGGGTACTTCATGTGCACCCCGTGAAACCTTTTGTTGACAGGGCTGATATGGGCTTGCTCATGGCAACTGATGAGGGACAGGAGGAAGAGAGTGAGCCTCTCTCTGATCTCCTCTCTCATAACCCTGATGATGGATCAGTAGGTGGAGCAGCCTTGGCAGGCAGCCTCACTGATCAACAGCAGACTGATTGCAGGCAAGTCCTCAATCAGTACAGACACATGTTCTCCCTAACACCCAGTCAAACCACCTGGTGTACCCATGAAGTGGACACAGGTGACAGTCTGCCTGTTTAGAATAAAATCTACAGACAGCCTGATCATGTCAGGGACTGCATCAGGACAGAGGTCCAAAAGATGCTGGAATTGGGGGTCATTGAACCTTCTGATAACCCCTGGGCTAGTCCAGTAGTCCTTGTGCTAAAACCTCACAACATGGGTGGAAAAAGAGAGATGAGGTTTTGTGCAGACTATAGAGGTCTCAATGCAGTCACTGGGACTGATGGTCATCCAATTCCCAGGGCAGATGAACTCATAGATACGTTGGCCTCAGCCAAGTGTCTGAGCACATTTGAACTGACAGCTGGCTACAGGAAAATCAGACTAGCTGAGGATGCCAAGCCAAAAACAGCATTCTCAACCCTTAGTTGGCATTATCAATTAATTGTGATGCTCTTTGGTCTGAAGAATGCAGCTGCCACATTTCAGAGGCTGGTGAATAATGTCTTAACAGGTCTGGAAACCTATAGTGCAGCATATCTAGATGATATACCTGTCTTTAGCTCCACCTGGGAAGATCACCTGGTCCACCTCAGAAATGTTCTGGAGGCCCTGCAAAAGGCAGGCCTTACTATCAAGGCCACTAAGTGCCAGATAGGGCAGAGCATGGTTGTATACTTAGGCCACCTGGTAGGTGGAGGCCAGGTTCAATCATTGGAGAGCAAAATCCAGACCATTGTGGACTGGGTTACTCCTACTACCCAGACTCAGGTCAGAGCATTCTTGGGCCTGAGTGGGTAATACAGAAGATTTGTAAAGGGATATGGGTCTATTGTGACTCCCCCTGAATGATCTGACAACAAAAAAATGCCCAAGAAAGTTCAGTGGACAGTAAGTTGTTAAAAGGCATTTGATGACCTAAAGCAGGCCATGTGCTCCCATCCTGCAAAGTTATGTTATGTTAGAGAAATTTGTAAAGCGCAGCGGTTACCCTAGGGTGTCCTGGCGCTAGCTACAGTCCTCCAAGTGATACCTGATTTGCAAACCAGTTTATGAATCAAACAGTCAGGTTTTTAGGGCCTTCCTAAAAGTCAATAAATCGGTAGCATTCCTCAGATAAAACAGGAGGTTATTCCAAGCCTTTGCCGCACACGCAGCAAAACTTCTGCCTCCCCACCTAGCTTTTTTTATAGGTGGTACTATCACTAGTTTTGCTCCAAGGGAGCGAAGTGGTCTTTTGGGCACATACCACTGAAATTGCTGCTTCAAATGGTCAGGTCCTGTGCCTTGTAGGGCCCTATAGACCAAACAAAGGGATTTAAATTGCACTCGCTTCTTAACGGGTAACCAGTGAAATCTTTTGATTTCACTAGACATCGGTGCAAATTTCGATGTTCCAGTAAGCATTCTGGAGGCCGCATTCTGCAACAGTTGGAGTTTATACAGAAAACGATCCTGAATATTCAGGTATAAACTATTGCAATAGTCCAGCCTTGACATAGTTAGTGCTGTAACCACCGTTCGCTGGCTATCTCTTGGCAGAAAAGGCAGTATTTTCTTACTTGTTCTGAGAACATATGACGTGGCCGAAGCTACTGCGTTGACTTGATTGCCGAAATCGAGCCTGTCATCTATTAACACTCCCAGATTTTTTACTTTCCTGGTGGGTGTCGGGAGGGACCCCATAGTATCTGGTCACCAGCTTGGGGTCCAAAAATTGGCATCGTTCCCGAACAGGATGACCTCCGTTTTGCTCGAATTGAGCTTTAAACAATTTTGAGATAGGGGTAGGGGCTATGTTATCACAACGTAATGCAGAGGGCCATGATCAACCAATAGCTTTTATCAGCAGAAGGTTGACCCCCAGGGAGAAACGTTGGTCAGCCATTGAGAGGGAAGCCTTTGCTGTGGTCTGGGCCTTGAAGAAGTTGAAGCCATACCTATTTGGCACTCACTTCATTGTTCAGACAAGCCTCTCTTATGGCTCAAACAGATGAAGGGTGAAAATCCCAAACGTTTAAGGTGGTCCATTTCCCCACAGGGGATGGACTACATAGTGGAACATAGACCTGGAAGTAACCAGATGGACTCTCTAGATATTTCCACTTAGAAAATGAAGACTCAACTGGGCAAGGTTAGTCTCATCTCCTTACATTTGGGGGGTTGTGTAGGAAAGTAGGATCTGCTTCTATGGTTACCCCAACTTTTTGCTTGATGTATTGCTGTTTTTGACTAGTCAGACTGGGATCCTGCTAATCAGGACCCCAGTCTCTCTGCTTTCTCCCCTAAATTATTATGGCAGGTACTTAGGTACATCCCAGATTGGATACTGGGGTACCCTTATCAGTCCCTAGTATATGGTACTAAGGGACCCAGGGCATAGGTACCACAGAGGTCCCCCATAGGCTGCAGCGTGTATTATGCCACCTATGGGAGACCATTCAAACTATCACTACAGACCTGCCATTGCAGTCTGTGTAAGCTGGTGCTAGCACCACTTACAAAAGATATAGGTTTCCCTATATGTAGTTTCACTACACTTAAAACCTGTTAGTCACCCCTACAGTAGGCCTTTTCAATCCTGAGGGCAGGGTGCTCGGTTCTAAGTGTGAGGGTGCCCCTGTATGAAAAGGACACCCCTACAGCCTTCAGAGTCCATTCTTCCAGGTTGTAAGTGAGACAGTCATATGACATATAGAGGGGCACCGCGTCATTACGCGATGACCATCTCGAAACTTGCTGTAATGAACCCTGTCGCGATTGGTATCAAACAAGTTGGAATCATACCCCCTCACCATAAACGGTGTGGGAGGTATGATTCCAAGCACTGTAAAGGCCCTCCGTTAGGTCCTCAGTGCTCCCGGTACTAGTCTTCTAGACCTGGACAGCACAACATGGCTGCTGCTGACCAGAGACATGATTCTGCCCTCCTGCTGCTGAGCCAAGCTCGAGCAGGGGCTGGCAGAACAATAGGCATCCTGTCACAGGGAGGTGTGACCACCTCCCAGACAGGGTTTAGTGTATTGGGGCAGGGTAGGAGTGCTTGCCTGTGCCACATAGTCTGCATGCAGGGCACATTTGGTGCCCTATGTGCATAGTCCAGTTCACAACAGTTCAGGGAGCCATTGGCTCCCGCTCTGGTGTGAAACTGGACAGTATCCACCCCCTTGTCCAGCACCTCCTTACGGAGGGACCCCTGTATAATCCCAACCCCTTTTCTTAGGGTATTTAAGGGCTTACCTGTGGGTGGGTCCCTAGATTCGTCGTTGGACACGATACAATTCAGACACCACTTCAACTTTGACTGTCTGGGCACACTGGACTTCTCTCTAGGTATCAAGGCTGTCACTGGGAAGACTCCTGCTGCTCCTGATCTCTTTGTCCTGCTTACCTGCTGCAATGTTCGTGCCTGTGCTCCATACAGGCACCCATCCAGGGCCTGTGGACATCCAAGACACCTGAAGGAATCTCCCTTGAAGTGAAGGAGTCACTTCCCTGCATCTGCAGGCACTGCAATCAAGCTGACCGGTCTGCTTATCCTGGGCTCCTACAGACTCCGAAAGGCTCAGCAACACAAGTGGTGGTTCTTCATATCCCTCGAGGTCTGCCCTGTCCCCTCACCATGTTTGAGGCCAGTATCCCTTCGTCGGAGCCGCAGGAGCCGAACCCAGTGCACCGCATCGACTTGCAGTTGCAAAGACTTGTTGGATTCCTTCCACCAAGATCTTTGGACTTCAAGTAGCCCCTACCTCATGCATCTCCAGCAGCCAAGATCTTCATCCTCCTGCATCTTTGGTGAGCTGCTCGAGGTCCTCTGCGACTCCAGTGCCTTAGGCCTGTGGGTCCTCTTGAGAGTCACTTTTGAATTCTTTTGGGCTCCCCTGATTTCTTGGGGCTTGCCCTGACTCCCCCACTTGTGGTGAGACTCCTGGACCTTGCTGGTCCGGACATTGCACCTTCCACTACTTCCACGTTGTTTGCAGTTGTCAAGGCTTGTTGGAGCTCCCGCTGGTCACCGACCCCTCAGGTCTCAGCATTCCACGTGGGACAGTTCATGAACGGCTCCTGGTCTTCCACAGCATCGCTTGGTCCTCACAGCTGCAGCTCCAAGGGCACCGTCAGCTCTTTTACGAAACCCGACATCGGTATTCGTCTTCCGTCCCTCCTGGTCACTACCAAGTGGCATAGACTCTGTCCCCTCTGTTTTCAGGTCCTTCTCGACTTGAATCCACCTTTGAGTTCCAAAGGACACTTTCACCTTCTCCAGCAGTGGCACCTTCCTGAAGTCCTCCATTGGCTTTGCAGTGGTTTCCAATGCCACTTCACACCTATGCACCCGGCTCCCCTGGGGCAGGTATTCTGGTTCCTAAGGTATCCACCGATGGGGTGGCTCTCCAACCATCTGTCTTCCACAGGGTGACTTCAGGGTCCACTGGGAAGGGTCCTTCTTCTTCAAAATTGCAACAGCGACTTACGCGTAGATTTGTACAGAGAATGCGGTCGTGTTCTTACACTGCACACGACCTCCGTTGAGCTCCTAGATACTCACCTTGGGTGGTTTCTTGGGTCGCCTGCACTTCTATGTCCTCTGACTATTCTCTTGACTCGAGTTGTGGTTCTCGTACCACTATTTTTGTATATGGTTTGGTCCACCCCGGTGACCACTGTGTATTCTGTGCTACTTACCGGTTTCTATTGCAAAGTATTGTGTGCATTGTGTATATCTCGGGCTAGGAGATATCGGTATGTGTTAGTGAGTGTCTTATAATAAATACATATTTTTATAAATACACTGTGTGGTTCTTTTTCACTTAATCTATACCAATAAGATTGTGTTCTGGTAAAACAAGCTGCTTTACACCCCTTTTGGACTAAGCCTGAAGGCTGCTCTCCCCAGCTACCACTTAGAGAGCTTTCTAAGGTTGTCTAAGACCACTAAAATCACCATAAGAGTTGTCTGGATCAGTGCAAAGTGTCCACTTACATAAGTGTACATCATATACTGAGCCAGCCTCTCACAAGAACCAATAGAGGTCAGGATCGCCATCGTAGCTGCAATAGTCAGCGGTGAATCGCAGGTTTGCACTGATTAAGAAGACTTGACATCCAGAAAAATTTCCATGTCCAAATTTTGAGTGCTTCATGGGACCCGACTACGAGCAGAATTCTCTTTTTACAGAGTCAAACTGTGGAAGTAAAGTCTTTTTTGCATGGGCAACTGTAAACAACTTGGCACAAGCTCAGCGGGTGGAGGAACTGGTCCTAGAACCAGTTTAGTGGGTTGAGTAGGAATGGACTGCTCATTTCCCTAAACATATTCTTGACTGGTTCACCAGCCAACTCGAAGGGCGGAAGGGTGTTGCCAGGATAGAGATTTCTCAGAATAGTGCACTGTGAGATGGCCTGCAGTAAGGCCAACAGAATGATCTTCAAAACTGGGACTAGTTTTCCCTGTGAACTTTTATCCAATTGGTTAGGCAATGTCCACGAATCACACCCACCCACTGGCTAGGGATTGATACAAAATTAGCACCTGGATCATCAAAACACACCTGGACCTGAGGAAGAACTGAGTTGGACTGGACCTGCTGTCTGTGACGTGTGTAAAGACCTGCTCCCACTTGTACCCAGGACTACGAAGTGAACTCAAAGAGTCAGGTGACTAGTCTCTTTGTGGCTACAAGGACACACCAAGCTGCAAGATTCCTTTTTACAGCATCCCCAATAAACCAGTAGCAACTGGACCCATACTGGACCCTACTGGTGCCTTTTGTGGGAATGAGTCCTGCTCCCTGAGGGCTGTACCTAAGATCCTGGGAACCCTTAGAAGTGACCAAGTGGAACTGCTTCATAATGTCTAAAAAGTTGAGTCTTTAAACATTTGGACTTCAAAGACCTCTGAAGCATCAGTAGGACCTTGCAGCAAAGGTGTCCCATTTTTAGAGTTCTTTGTCAAAAAAAGCTTCAAGCCTGTTCAACTGGAGGATTTTGAGCTCCGGAGAAATAATTTGGACCAGATGTACAAATCATTGGTTTCAAAATATTGGTTGCAAATTGTGACCAGTAGTTTTGTGACCAACTCTGCCATGGCCGGTGCCAAGTTCGGCTGTAAAGGGAGAAAGGTTATGCTGGGGATAAGTACCCAACCATGTAAAAACACCTGAGCTATAAAGATGCTAGCCAAAAGACATTCTGATCTTGGGAAGAGAGGAATCTCCTTCACAAAGATCTATGACTCCTTGTGGAGAAAGCCACAGATCCTGGGATGCCGCAAAGCCGATCCACCTGCTTTCAACCAAGACAATCACTATTGGGACATGGAATGTGTGGACCATGCATTAGACAGGCAAGACAGCCCAAGTGGCAACCAAGATGAAAAACAAAAACCTTGCCCTGCTTGGCATCAGAGAAACCAGATGGATGCAGACAGATAACACTGGCTCCAAGAGGATTTCTGAAGTTTTCTGGACATGAGGAAGAGAACACCCCACAATCAGGAAGAAGCACTGATGCTACCACCAGCAACCAACAGAGCTCTGATTGGATGGGAAGCCCACTGTCCCAGAATCATCACAGCGACCTTCCACACAAAGAAAAAGAGGATCAACATCAATGTTATCCAGTGCTATGCACTTACAAATGACAGAAAAGAAGAGGAAAAATAACAGTTTTACAATAGACTCCAGTCCATCCTGGAAAAATGCCCTGAGAGAGATATCACCATACTGATTGGGGACCTAAATGCCAAGATAACATAACATAACGTGTATTTATAAAGCACACATTCACCCATGGGTATCTTGGTGCTGAATAACAACTGTTTATTGTTACCCAACTCAATAGTACTCATTTTAGCAACCTCAGAAGGATATAAAAAAGGCTGAGAGGACCCACCGGTATTTGAACCTGTGACCATGAGGTCAAAGATTGAACACCGAGTACGAAGAAGTCATTGACAACCATGGCCTGTGTGACATGAATGAGAACGGTGAAAGGCTCACAGATCTCTGCACCGTGAACAGTCTGGTGATAGCCAGGAGTGTATTCCCAAACAAAAAAATACACAAGACAATGTGTGTGTCACCAAACCATCCAAAAGAGAATCATATTGACTATGTCTGCATTGCCAAGTAGCTCTGGAGGTGCCTGTAGGATGTGAGAGTGAGAGAGGAGCGGAAGTGGCATCAGACAATCACCTTGTCATGAGCAGGCAGAAGCTAAAGCTGAAGAAAGCATGAATGCAACGAACATACCAACTCTAGCGATATAACACCGCCCTCCTCTAAGAAGCACAGAAATTAAGTGAATACTCAGTCACCCTCTGCAACGAGTTTCTAGTCCTGTAAAAACTAGAAAATGACAGTGAGCCAGTAGAAAGTCAGAGTGAGAAAATCAAAGAAAAAGTGACATTAACCTGCCAGGAGGAACTGGGTCCCAATAAAAATCTGCATAAAGAATGGATTTCCACCAAGATTCTCCACAAAATCCAAGAAAGAAAGGTAAAAAAGCTGCAGTCAATACCAGCAAAATGCAGAAAAAGCGACACTCTGGACAAGTATACCGAAACCAACTAGGAAGCAAAGTAAAGCTTAAGAGCAGGCAAGGACAGATTAATTGGTGGTCTTGCAGCAGAAGCCCAGGAAGCAGCAAGAACTCTATGAGCTACGTCCAACTCACTAAGATTGGTGGTCATCACAGAGATGGTGGCCTGCTCTGGTCAGCAGACAACCATGCCTGTGATTGCTTTTTTTTTAAGGTTGCCCTAGTAGACATTAGCAAGCGAGAGGTGACCAGGCTTGACAGCAAGCCTCAGGAGATTAGTCTCCAATTCCATGATCAAGCAACTCGTATTGAGAATAGGCCAAATCTTGCAGAAATGATAGACCCTAATGTCCTCCAGAGTTTAACTCCACCGGAATTAGTTCCAAATATCACTTTAGTTAAGAAGTGTAATCCAGGCCCATCAAACTCCCTATGTTGCACACAGGATAATAGTACTAAAAATCGGGATAAAAACTAGTAATGCATCCCTTGTATGAATCTCAGGGGTCCCATGACAGTCTTAACCGGAGCCTAATATTGAAAATAACCTCAACCATTCCTGAATTATCATTTATCAAAACCACAGACTTGGTATTAGTGCAGTTTAAACAAATGCACTCAAATACTTTTCGTGAATCTACTATCACAACCTGGTCCTCAAATGATATTGTGACCAAAATATTAGAATCAAGTCCGTACTTTATGGAATGTGGCATTATGGTTGAGAACTCCTGTCTACATTATCCCCCTATTCTGGCGGTATTGGCGCTTAAGATGAAAAAGGAAATAATAATGGCCTATAGTAGGAAGCCAAATCTAGTACTTAGGGGCGCTTCAGGTCCATCAGATAACCATTCTTGTAGTTATGGCCTGTTGATCACCAACTCACAAACAGAGGGTCGATGCTGTCAGTGGCTACCTAAAAATAATGTACGAATGGAGGAATGGTCCTGGCTCCCAGCTACTCTGGCAAAGGTGCCCCCAAGAGATGGAAATTGAATCTCCTTAGCAACAGTTGAAGGGCCTCCAGATTACGTTGCACCAGACACTGCTGGGCCACTAAGGCGTAGGGCTCCACCCATTGGAAACAAGAAAGAAGATCCTACAACATCCCAGGGAGATCCTACAAAGCCTGCTATGGGTCCCATGGGATTATCGGAGGGTAAACATCTAAAACTACTGTTCTGGAATGTTGCAGGCATTGAGTCTAAACTTTCTGACCCGGAGTGGGGATCTTTTATTGATTCCCACCATATTGTCCTATTGCAAGAAATCTGGGCGACAGAATCTGTGCATCGCCCAGGTTTCGTTGCCTTTAGTGAAATAGCAGTTCCATCGCTGGCAGGGCGCCCCTCAGGTGGACTTTTAATATGGCTAAGACAGGACTTGTTTCCTTCGGCCAAAATGCTTCCAACTAAATCTAAAGATTTACTTGCCCTGCAAATTACTATTAAAACCCGGTCAGGATTCAGACATATAACTCTAGTGAATGTTTACATTAGGTCTGTACCTTCAAACTTGCAATCCTCGATCGTAAGCAGGCTAAATGATTTTTGGGGAGAAATCACCCAAAAACTCAAAAAATTGTGGCAGGTGATACTAACACCTCCATTCCTATATCTGCAGAGTCTAGACCCCAGGAAACTTCACGTACTCATGATTTTAAGAAAACTACTAAACTTTCAAAGGTGGGCACCCAAATCATCGATCTTATTATTGAACATGGACTAAGATTAGTAAATGGTAACACCAGGTCTGACTGTCCCCCTTCGTTCACTTTTAGTAGAGGCTTTAGCAAATCCAGGATTGACCACATATTACTCGATAATGACCTCTGGCCGGACTTGTATGATATGCAAGTTATTTATAGACCAGATAGCGATCACCAGGCACTAAGTGAATCCTTTTATATGACTGGATTCAAAGATTTTCAACTTCAGGCAGCTGTCCTCTCCATACCAATTACAACATCAAATAATTTGAGAAACATCAAGTGGGCAGAAATGGACGGAGATGAAAAAGTGATGGCACTTATATATAACCTCTTTGCCACTAAAATGTCCCAAATTGACTTAAACAACATCTATAATATTCATTTTATCACTTTACACTGTGAACTCATGGACATTTTGAGACCATGCTTCATGAGGGAACAGAAAAGAGGAGTACTTAAAAGGAAAACGCCCACTGTCCTGTCGCCTAGGAAAGCTCCAACTCCTGTGTGCTATTAAAAAAGGCTTTAGACCTGAAATTATAAAGACCAGGCATGAATATAAAAATGTCTTAGCCAAAACTAAAAGGGAATGGGATGAGGCCCAATGGTTAATGCTAGCTGAGGCCCTAGAGAAGGGAGACCAAAAAAACTTTTGGAAATTGGTAGCTGGGAATTCCATTAATAACAGTGACTTAGAACCAGCTATCATGCCCGATACCTGGGTCACCCACTTTAGTGCCCTCTATGATTGCCAGCAGCAAACAAACGGCCCAGAGATCACCTCCCTAGAGGAGGGTAGCGGTGCTCAAGCATCTAGTGAGATTACCTTATCTTGCACCCCAGCCTTGCAAGTGAACCCTATATTTACTCTCCTTGAAACACATAAAGCAATAACATTAACAGAAAGGGGCAAGGCCCCTGGAATGGACGGCATTCCGGGAGACCTTTATCTTTCTGAACCAGATATTTGGGCCCCCTATCTGAATGCACTATTAAACAGCATAATAAGTAGTAATAGGATTCCCCCGTCATGACAAGGTGCGGTTATTATACCGATCCACAAGAAAGGTGAGAGATCTATCGCATCAAATTATAAGCCTACTTGACAACTCCCAAAAGATTTCTTTTGAAGACAGGCTTTATTTAGATTATACGGCTGGATGCAGCAAAATAATATTCTAGAAGACTCCCAAGCAGGCTTTAGATAAAAAATTTGCACTCTGGACCAGGTCCTCCGCTTCAAAGTGATAACATGGAAATACATCACCTTGTTGCGTGACCACCTATATGTCGCTTTTATTGACCTAAGAGCAGCATTTGACCTGGTCCCCAGAAACACAATGTGGGAGGTACTGGAAGGTTGTGGCATTCCCCTGACCTCCTAAGGATACTTAGGCTCCTCCATGAAAACACATATGCAAGGGTAAATAAAAAAATGTAAATCCATATTTGTAAAGCGCAAACTACTCACCCTTACGGTTCCCAAAGCGCTGGGTGCTGTCGTGGAAATTAAGTGAGCTATTGCCCAGAGTCACATGGTGCTGAGCTGAGCTGCCGCCGGAGATCGAACCGTGAGCCCTGTGCTCCAAAGTCAGCTGCCCTGGCTGCTGCACCACACCTCTCCAGGTGAGATGGAACACAACAGGGGATATGACTGAGAAGATAGAGATCAGGAAAGGGGTCAGACAGGGATGTGTCCTGGCCCCAACATTGTTTAGCTTATTTAATAATGGGGCTGTCATGAGTCTGAAGCTATGCAAACATGATGCCCCTAGAGTAGCGGGCATACCAACCCCAATATTAATGTTTGCATATGACACCCTACTGATCTCCCGCACACATATGGGCCTTCAATCTCAACTGAATGCTTTCGTCACCTTCTGTGGGGAAAGAAGGCTAGAACTGAACTCCTCCAAATCTAAAGCCATGATAATAAACTCCCATAAGAGGTGTAGAGGTACTGTGACTGTAGAGGGCAGCCCCCTTGAAGTAGTCCATCATTTTGACTACCTTGGGGTTAGGTTAAGTAACACTCAAGCATGGGCCCCACAGCTGGAAAAAAGTAAACCACCCTACACCAGAAAGCTTTAGCCATAGCAAGACGCTATAAGGCTGCATCCGGAGGACCCGTAGCACCCGTCATGGCTATATACAAAGCTACGGCTGTCGCGTCAGCACTATACGGAGCCGAGATTTGGGGGTATGCCGATGCAGCTAGGATAACCAAAACAGAAAACATGTTTTTAAAAACACTTTTTAAACTTCCCCAAAACTCCCCCGTAATGCCATTACGTCTAGATTTGGCCCTCAATCCCATCCATCTAATAGCTGTCCCAAAACCTTTGCTATATTGGGTTAGATTATGGTCCACACAAGAATTGGTATCCTATAGAGGGTGTGTCAAAGACCTTCTGGCCCTTGATAGCAAAGTAAGGGCACCGTGGCTCAAACACATTCAAGAATTATCACATAGAATTGGCATGAGCAGTCTATGGACAGCACCTGATTCTATAGTAAAAGGTGATACTGCAAGAGTCAAACAGTGTTATTGGGAGGCAGTTATAGCTCAAACGTGGGAAGCGCACGAAACAAATACCCTTACAGGCAAGTTTCTTAATCACAAAAGTGCACCACGGTTTGAACCTTACATGAATAGGATGTATCCGCACCAATCAAAATGTTTGTATGTTCGATACAGGTGTGGGGTTTTGCCCCTAAGATCTCACACTTTCAAATGGTTAAATGTATCCCCCAAGACTAACTTTTGCCCAAACTGCCCAAACATAGTGGAAACGGAATCCCATTTTTTGTTATTCTGTCCCTACTACAGGATAGCCCGAAAAAAATGGTTGTTGGCAGCATGTAATACTATGGGTGTTACGCATTACTGGGAAGCGGAGAGACTTTTTAAGAGCGATACAAGAGAACTCTTAGCTCTTGCGGTCTCCCGATATTTGCTTATTGCTTGGGCCTTAAGTAGGAAGGTCATTCTTAATTCCAAAGTATGATAGAGCTCGACAAATATTAGCACTGGCAACGCACTATGCACATTCCTCTTATTGCAATTACATGAATTTCCAAGACTGGTGATGACTGCATTTGCACAATTTTATATTGGTTGCCTTGCCACCTGGTCAATGTATTCCTTCAGGTGCAGTTCTTCTACTTTTATTGCTAATACATATGGATTTTTATTCTCTTTTATAACTGGGTAATTGTACAAAGATGTTTTTATGATTTTCTAACGGTCTAAGTTTTAATGTATTTAAGAGTATTTTTGATGTATCAATAAGATGTGTTTTATGGGCTGTGCCCGAAATAAACGATTTATAATATAATACTTAATGGAAAAAGGGCTTATTTAAAAAAGTTTGAAACTTGATAAAAGTTTGTTAGAGAGTAGATAATAATCCTCTACCTATTCTCCAAATTGTTTTTTACATTCACAAACGGAAAGGGGTCTCTTGTGATTCCTTTCCTTTTGATAAATAGGCTACCACACCATGCTGGGGGCCTATAAACATTTCTATGTTTAGTGACCATATTTTGAAAGCAATACATTGCTACATAACATAACAAATCATTATTAGAAAGCGTAACACTAAACATGCCCCTTCCAAACAGTGATTCATTATTCTATTTTAAACCAATTTTGCAATTCAGTAATTTGCTAGATAATTTAAAAAAATGTTTAGTAGATAATAAAAAGCCAATTAGTGGTCACAAACCCCGGGATTTAGCAAATCACAGGCTTTGCAACTGCTAACTGGCTTGGAATATCTTGCCCTTTGCCCAAATGTAGACATTTTGAGCGGGTGACGGTGCAAAAAGTATTCGAACAAGAGCACTTCTGCCGGTGGGAAAGACTTTAGTTTTCCCAAAAATAGCTTTTATTGCCAAAACCAATGGCTTAAGTGGGACCTTTTCTAACTTCTCTCTGACTTTGAGAGTTCTTCAACAGATACAGCCTGCAGTCTTGCACAACTGCATGATTTAGACTTCCATTTTAAAGCCAAAGTCAGAAGGTACAATCTTTAACCCTGAAGACCCACTTGGGCTATCGGATCTCTGCTCCATTGAAGTTGTCATAGCTTTTTTGAAAATATGTAAAATGTGCAAATTTCCTGTGAAAATTATTTCTTTTAATTAGTGTTTTTTAGGATGCATAGATTTTTAATCGAATCACTAATCTTGTGGCACCAGTAATTAATTACCTAAGCCACTTAGAAGAGTAAGTAATGAGATAAATAATTATGCCACATTTTCATGCAAGATGTCATTGGTTCCTGCTAGACCAAGGTGTGGAACAGGGGCATCAGAATAGTGGTACTGGCACTACCATGTGGATGTTTGCCACCGCCCTTCCATTCCTCCTCCATCCCTTTACTTTCCTTGTAATCATGGGCATCCAACTCCGGAAACCATATGGAAGGTGATCGCAGTAGTTTTTGAGGCTTTAGTGCCTACAGCATGATCTGAATATGGGCCAAAGTAACTGTGTGCAAAATAGATGTGAAAAGCTATTGATAAGGATTGTCCATCAGTACCTAAAAAGTTCTGACTTTGTGGGAATTAATTATCTTCCCGATGGTTTCTTTTCTCCCCAGAGAACACCTATGTTCCTATCTCTACTTCTAAATTTCCACTGGCCGAAAACCAAACATTCTAGTAGAACTTGAGCAGCCAAAAGGGGAATTTGTGAGATTAGATACATCAAACTCATGAGTGTCTCAATGAAAGTTTGGTCTCTTAACTGCACAGAGGTGTTCAGAAGGTTTCGTGAATCAATGTCAATGTTAAAGTTGTTAGTGACTGAACATTGCGTATGTGGGTTTTATACTTCTAACACAAAGTCCCGCAAAATGCTTAAAGGCTATTAAGTGGTCTTTGCAATATGAATGAAGATTGTGGTATAAGTTATTGTCTTTTTCTGCAGTTGCGAATAAAAATGTAAAGAAAGTTAACCAAACTTTGTCATAGACCTAGTTAAATTTATATTGAGTTCCCATGAACTCGAAATAGTATGTTTTCTGTGCATAAAGAAAATATGTAACATAATGTATGGTGCATGTGAGGTTTATACTAAAACCTATACAAAGAAATCATCTCGAATCCTACACAATCACAAGATTCTTCTAAAAACGATAACAATATAACAATGGATTTCACGATTATTAGGTACACATAGCTACATAGGTCTTTCATTGCAACACAGACCCCCACAATGAATTTCTTTATGCTGCGTGAATTTTGTTTACTGTCCTCGAAACAGCAATCTGTGCATCAAACTGACGCTTCACTGTGCAAATACCAGAATTTATGTATGCAACTTCAATTTTGGTATTCAAAAATATGAACCTGCATTTGTAAATTGATTTACTTCCAGGTACAATTACACTGTATGATGTACGAATGTTTATAAGATTCTCCTCACTTCGTTGGCTTGTGGGTGCTCCATTGTGGGGACGCCTTCTGAGGTGGGAGTACAGCCTCAAACGTAAATGCTTACAGCGCCATTGGAACGCAATTTCTTGCCCTACAAACGGTCAGAGATTTTCTCCTGCTTAGATCATGAGTAGATGTATTTCAAAGTATGAAAGAATACAAAACACCCACAACACTGTTGTGGGTATGAGGTAAGGGAATTCTTCACAGACAAAAAAATATAGCCTCGTGGAAAAACAAAAGAATATTAGAATGTGCAAATGCATATTAGCTTTACATTTTCTTATTCAGTTACATCGTCTAATGCATAAATGTCTATGAGTGGACGTACTCCTGGAAAGCGACGAGTGTTGCAGCTCCCTATTAGAAGTTCTAGAAATCATTGCCAATTCCATGACAGCCACGCAATTACTCCATACATTGAAATATACATGCAGGAGCAAATTGCCTGCGCTCTTGTGAATTCTGCCAGTTGATACTAGATATGTGGTTTGGAAATCCATCCTCACCTGTTCCCATGAGTGCCACCCAGGGATAATAGCAGGGTGAGATTAAATATGGTACTCTATCAGGCACAAGGTGGTAACCCGCTTCTGATTGAGATAGTGCTGTAAAGGAGCTCACACATTTGGTATTCCAAAAGAGGCCATTGGAGTCTTCTGTAATACCAAAGTGTGTCGATTTCAGAAACAAAGCCACAGTAAGTGGTTGTGCGATGAAGTAATATTTTCAAAAACAAGCACCG
Organism: Calotriton arnoldi; assembly: GCA_963921515.1. Classification (NCBI taxonomy): domain Eukaryota; kingdom Metazoa; phylum Chordata; class Amphibia; order Caudata; family Salamandridae; genus Calotriton; species Calotriton arnoldi. Next base: position 33,401 of record CAWUFW010021865.1, read on the forward strand.
AGGGCCTTGCTATAAGCTGTCCGCTAACAGGGAAGGTAATACCGCACCGATTTCATAATGATATTTCAAGGGGTGTGATTTTAATGGGTGTAGTACTTAAGAAAATGCCTTGCTTTCCATGATCACCCCCATTTTATTTAAACTGACGCTGTTGCTTTTTGGGTTCTGAAAACCAGGCCCCAGTGAATGCGTTCAGACCCCGAAAAACATGTTGAATTGGTTAAAAATCCTAATTAGTATATTTAACTTACCTATAAGTCCCTAGTATATAGGACCCAGGGCCTGTAAGTCAAAATGTCACTAGTGGACTGCTACATCTATTGTGACACCACTAAAGTGACAATGCACAGCATGTCTCCAGGCCTGCCACTGCAGTCTGACTGTGTAGTGTTAAAACTGCAAATTCGACCTGACAAAATAAACCTTTTTGCAAGGCCTACATTTTCTTTCCTACTTCTTTCTTATAAGTCACCCCTAAGGCACCTCCTAAATGCTCATAGAGCAGGGAGCACGACAATTAAAAAGTAGGACATGTGTACTTACATTTTACATGTCCTTGCAGTGAAAAATATCCAGAGATATTTTTCAATGTGGCAAGTTTGGCTCTTACATAGAAAAATTGTGCTATATTATAACAACTTATAATGTGTAACTTCAGTTTAGAAATAGCTAGCACAATCATTCAAGGATTCAAATTAATAGTAATTTAAAATCAAATCTAGAGGTCAAGTCAGATTTTGAATTACTGTTTTGGAAATGCCACTTTTAGAAAGTTATCCTTGGAACAAGTGGTCACATGGAACTTATTTCTAAAGAAAAACAAGCATTTGCAATGCAATAGGTCTCGCATTTACACAAGTTTAAGCTATTGGCATTGTAAACGACAATGCCTATAGCTTCAACTCGCTTAAATGCGAGACCTATTGCATTGCAAATGTTTCTTTAAGTTTAATACTGAGCGCAGCGCCACTTCAAGGACACCGCAATTGTTTTTTTTTAATTTAACACTGATCGCAGTGTCCTTGAAGCGGGCGCCGCGCTCAGTGTTAAAGTTTTAAAAAAAATAAAGAAACCGAGTGCGGTGTCCTTGATGCGGCGCCGCGCTCAGTTTTAAAGTAAAAAAAACAAAACAAACAGAGCGCGGTGTCCCTGAAGGGGGCACCACGTTCACTCTGAGAGTAAAAAAAAATTAAAAATTAAACAGAGTGCGGTGTCCCAAAAGTGGACGCCGCGCTCAACATGAAAGTTATATAAAATTAAAATTTTAAACGATGGCGTTGTCCCTAAAGCGGGTGCCGCTCCCTCAGACCACTTACATGGGTCAACCTCTCCTCCCTCACCCACAGCCCATACACTAAACATGGCACTGCTCACTCCAGATCAAGACTAGATGAGATATTATTATCTCTGCAACAAGTCAAAAATGATATCCAAAAGCTACATGACCTTATTCTACAACAACCCAAGCTCACGCGTCCTGAACTAGAGGCTAGAACATACCTACACATCAAAAACTCGAAATGCACCCAACAACTACACACAAGCTCCCATAATCTGGAACCCCCAAGATGGAGAACAATGCCCTACCCCAATGCCTCATCCCGTCCGATCCGGAGAAAAAACCCTCTATCCACTAAATACTTAAGCTCCCTACTCCGTTCCTATGAGCCACTGTATCTCCCACCCAATTCGAGACTCCCAGATAACTTGCATAAACATTCCTTAAACCAATCCATCCCTACCACTACCCACAGAGTTATAAGACACAATGCTAGAGGCATAGTTGAAAACAACCTCACGCGAATCCCCCTCATACCTGAACCAAATTCAACACCCACCATAAGACGGCTAAAATGTATACTCCTAAACTGTAGGTCGGCATCACGACACGCTACCGATATAGCTGACCTCATACTCACTAATGAACCTGACCTACTAATCCTGACTGAAACATGGCTAAACAAATCATCTTCACCCAACTTGGACATACTGGTCCCCCCAAACTACGACATCACAAGTCTAGATAGATTTGATAGGCCAGGTGGTGGTATCGCTTGCATTCATCAGAGCAATCTATCAGTGAACAAATCCAGCTCCCCTGTATTATCCTGCTGTGAATACCTTTGTTTAGACATCTCTAGCAATAACAAATCAATATGCTCACTCACACATTCTACCACCCCCAGGGATAACCTCTCCTTCATCGAACACCTAATGGAAATTCTAGCTACTAATGATGGACTACAAAATATTCAAATATTCCTTGGTGACTTCAACCTCCACTGGGAGGACCTGAACGACCCAGGGGTCAACAGCCTCAAAGCTTTCCTATCAGACCTTAACCTTACCCAAATCTGTAATAGCCCCACACACGACAAAGGGTCAACCCTCGATCTAGTAATGTCAAAAGCTAACTCCACTCAACTTGAATCGATCCTCCCCTGTGAGTGGTCTGACCACCACATCATTACATTTCACATCAATGAATCAGTTAAACTACTCTCTGCGCAACCCATGAGAATGAAAACTTGGAAGAGGAATCTAAAAAACGTAGGTTCAGACCTACTCTCAACATCTAATCCTAACTTCTTCCTTCCCCCTGAAGGCCTAGCCGATGTACAAGGCCTGACTAACCATTACTTCCAATCCATGAACATGGTATTAGACAAAATAGCTCCACTACAGCTGAAAAGAGTCACCACTAAGGACTCAAAACCCTGGTATGATGGTAGTTTAAATGAAGACAGACGAGTCCTAAGATTAATTGAACGACGATGGAGATCTACACCTTCCTCTGACCACCTCCAGCTACTAAGAACCACAAGAAACACCTACTACAGAAAGATCAGAAGATCTAAAGCTAACTTCTTCAGTAATCAACTAGACGAAGCCAAGAACCATCCCAAAAAGCTATTCGAACTAATCAAAACCCAATCTAAGGGTGTACCCCCCCATCAACATGCTTATCCCGACACACTACCCAATTGTGAGGAATTTGCTTCCTTCTTCACTATGAAGACTGAAACCATAAAGACTGACCTGCTCAACGACCTAATATCCCTTTCTGACACTCAGATGGACACTTAATTATCTCCACCAAGAGCCCCACTCATTTGCCCCACAAAGTTCGTCCTCAAAAACAACGCATCATGGTCCTCCTTCAACACTTACAGTGAAGAAACTATACTAAAAACGCTAACAACCTTGAATCCCTCCAGCCACTTTACAGACCCTCTTCCTGCAAACTACCTAAAAGACTTCATAGCACTGTTACTGCCCGTATGGACCAGGATTATAAACACCTCCCTCCTTCAAGGAACCATTCCCAGAAATCCTTAAAACAGGACAGGTATCCCCTATCTTAAAGAAACCAACGGCGGACCCAGCGGATTTAAATAACTATCGCCCGATATCCAACATCCCCACTCTTGCTAAACTCTTGGAAAAATTTGTTAACATGCAGCTTAGCAATCACATTGCTCAATTCCAACTGCTCAACCAAAATCAATCAGGCTTCCATGCAGGTCACAGTACGGAATCTGCCATGACCCACATAATTGACGACGCACTAAAAATCCTTGACCAAAACGAAGCCTGTTTACTAATCTTACTTGACCTATCATCGGCATTCGACACCGTCAAACACGACAACCTGCTCTAGCTCCTGAAACACAGAATGGGATTATCCGGACCTGTGCTTACTTGGTTCACCTCCTTCCTCCAAAACAGATCACAAAGATTAAAAGTTAATCAATCCCTTTCCAAACCCGTCCCAGTCACCTTAGGAGTACCTCAGGGATCATCCCTCTCACCCACACTTTTCAACCTTTTCATGGAACCTCTCACCGAACTGCTCAGCTTCTCCAATGTCCACTACCACATGTACGCAGATGATACTCAACTCTACATAAGGATCCACTCGCTTGAGGACATTAAATCTCTCAACTCAATGCTTAAAAAAAACACAGACTTGGTTGGCCGAAAACCATTTGAAACTAAACACCCTCAAAACTGAATTCCTCTTAATCGCCCCCCCAACAAATCAACCACCATCTTCGATTGGATGAATCACCTAACAGCACTCAAAGGTCAACCTCTCTTTATCGACTCAGCGAAATCGCTGGGAGTGACTCTGGACAGAAATCTAAACATGCAGAAGCATATCAGCGCCTCTATAAAAGGAGCACATTTCCAGATGAACACTTTGAGAAAACTGAAACCTTTCCTGCCCGCGAATGACTTCAAACAGGCAGTTCAAGCTCTAGTAATCCCAAGAGTGGAATACGGGAGTGTCGCCCTTTGCGGCCTGCCCAGATCTACGATGGCTCCTCTTAGAGCCGCAATCAACACAGCTGCTTGACTCATCACAGGCTCCAAAAGAAACTGTCACATCTCACCAGAAGATGGGAAGGGTATGCCCAGACGTGTGTGTTTTGCATTTTGCCCTTAGTGGGAAGGGTATGCCCAGACGTGGGTCCCGTGCTCACTACGCCACTGGAGTCAAGCTATCCTGGCTGATGAAGGCTGATAGCCTGAAACCGGTCCTAGGATGCTTAATTCCGGTCCAGGGAAGACATGGCTTGGCAGTTCGGTCTGGACTGTTCCCATGAGGCACAGGGTCAAGACTGATTTGCATATGGCTATGTCTGAACTGGGGTGGCGTGGTGAAGCAAAATAACGATGGATTAAACCCAGATCTGTGACTGGGGGTGAATGTTTGCCAATGTGCAGCATTCCGTCCATCATCTTGTGTGTTTTGCATTTTGCCCTAAGTGGGAAGGGTATGCCCAGACGTGGGTCCCGTGCTCACTACGCCACTGGAGTCAAGCTATCCTGGCTGATGAAGGCTGATAGCCTGAAACCGGTCCTAGGATGCTTGATTCCGGTCCAGGGAAGACATGGCTTGGCAGTTCGGTCTGGACTGTTCCCATGAGGCACAGGGTCAAGACTGATTTGCATATGGCTATGTCTGAACTGGGGTGGCGTGGTGAAGCAAAATAACGATGGATTAAACCCAGATCTGTGACTGGGGGTGAATGTTTGCCAATGTGCAGCATTCCGTCCATCATCTTGTGTGTTTTGCATTTTGCCCTTAGTGGGAAGGGTATGCCCAGACGTGGGTCCCGTGCTCACTACGCCACTGGAGTCAAGCTATCCTGGCTGATGAAGGCTGATAGCCTGAAACCGGTCCTAGGATGCTTGATTCCGGTCCAGGGAATACATGGCTTGGCAGTTCGGTCTGGACTGTTCCCATGAGGCACAGGGTCAAGACTGATTTGCATATGGCTATGTCTGAACTGGGGTGGCGTGGTGAAGCAAAATAACGATGGATTAAACCCAGATCTGTGACTGGGGGTGAATGTTTGCCAATGTGCAGCATTCCGTCCATCATCTTGTGTGTTTTGCATTTTGCCCTAAGTGGGAAGGGTATGCCCAGACGTGGGTCCCGTGCTCACAACGCCACTGGAGTCAAGCTATCCTGGCTGATGAAGGCTGATAGCCTGAAACCGGTCCTAGGATGCTTGATTCCGGTCCAGGGAAGACATGGCTTGGCAGTTTGGTCTGGACTGTTCCCATGAGGCACAGGGTCAAGACTGATTTGCATATGGCTATGTCTGAACTGGGGTGGCGTGGTGAAGCAAAATAACGATGGATTAAACCCAGATCTGTGACTGGGGGTGAATGTTTGCCAATGTGCAGCATTCCGTCCATCATCTTGTGTGTTTTGCATTTTGCCCTAAGTGGGAAGGGTATGCCCAGACGTGGGTCCCGTGCTCACTACGCCACTGGAGTCAAGCTATCCTGGCTGATGAAGGCTGATAGCCTGAAACCGGTCCTAGGATGCTTGATTCCGGTCCAGGGAAGACATGGCTTGGCAGTTCGGTCTGGACTGTTCCCATGAGGCACAGGGTCAAGACTGATTTGCACATGGCTATGTCTGAACTGGGGTGGCGTGGTGAAGCAAAATAACGATGGATTAAACCCAGATCTGTGACTGGGGGTGAATGTTTGCCAATGTGCAGCATTCCGTCCATCATCTTGTGTGTTTTGCATTTTGCCCTAAGTGGGAAGGGTATGCCCAGACGTGGGTCCCGTGCTCACTACGCCACTGGAGTCAAGCTATCCTGGCTGATGAAGGCTGATAGCCTGAAACCGGTCCTAGGATGCTTGATTCCGGTCCAGGGAAGACATGGCTTGGCAGTTCGGTCTGGACTGTTCCCATGAGGCACAGGGTCAAGACTGATTTGCATATGGCTATGTCTGAACTGGGGTGGCGTGGTGAAGCAAAATAACGATGGATTAAACCCAGATCTGTGACTGGGGGTGAATGTTTGCCAATGTGCAGCATTCCGTCCATCATCTTGTGTGTTTTACATCTCACCAGACCTTAGAGCCCTCAACTGGCTACCTTTTGAGGCTAGAATTCATCTGAAAATCGCTTGCGTGACGCACAAGGCCATACATCACAATACTCCGAGTTATCTAGCCCAGAAACTGGTACTCTCTTGTGGCAATAGATCATCCAGGAGCTCCAGGAATCTTCTTCTGAAACCGCAACGATTTGCCAAGAAGAAAACTTACAACCGGACCTTCTCAGGAATGGCCCCTAGAATCTGGAATGCATTGCCCCCAGAAATAAGACTGAACCCTTCCACTGCTTCCTTCAAAAGAGAAGTGAAATCGATTCTCATGGCCAAATTTACCTAATCTACTCACATCTCAGTATATTTTATTCGCTAGTTGTATTACATATCACTATGTATTATTATCACTTATATTTTTCGATGTTTGGTATTTGTTTCTTACATCTGCCCTGTAAAGCGCTCTGATACCCGCAAGGGTCTTGTCCGCGCTATATAAAACCTTCAAAATAAAATAAAATCAATAAAATCAGTGAAAATAACATCAAAAATAGTGCTCTCTTACTAGATAAAGCAGTCCGTGTAACGTGCCAAGTAAAAGGTCCAGTCCTTATGGGCGGTAACAAATGGTGACAAGGCGGTAGCAAGAAGGGACTGACAAGCCTCATAATGAATCGGAAGCCAGCATTTACCAAGGACAATGACACAAGCCAATGAAAAATATGGGAGGAGAGTGGGCGAGGCTTCCACAGCATACTCTACTACAGTATGCCTCGCAGAGCGAGCAGTGCATGTGCGCTGCCGCTAGGCTCGACCTAAAAAGGAGCTTTCAAAGAAAAAAATCTCAAGGGTAGAGAATTTGACAGACTACATGTAGAAGTTTGTTTGGAAACAGGGGGTAAAAAGTTTTTCCATGCAATTTTATGCATTGATCAAGAAGGCCTCTTCAATCCCAAAGATGCCGGCCCTGAGAGGTTCATGGGGTAGATAAATAACCCAAACTTTCTAACAGTGGGATGGGCTTGTGCAACTTGAGACATGCTCTTTGTGGATTTGCAATTTTGTTACTTCACCTCTATTTTTCACCTGTTTTATTTTCTTCAGAGAAGTGGTCAGGCAAACTTTTTTGTATTCAGGGGAGCCTTCTTGAAGCTCTAGCTATTAAGACTCTAGTGGCATCCTCAATTCCAGAAAGTCACTGAGTGAATCATGCAGACTAACTTTTTATACTATGCCAGTGCATTAAAGACGTTTCTTCTGACTACATTTCTCATGGAGAGTTCTGCAGGTAAATCAAATGCAGTGGAGTGCTGTTTTCATTGTTAAGCAGTCTAAAACATTTTCCTGTCTTGAAAACAAAGTCGTGGTAGTAGGTTTCATAATTAACTTCAGGATGGTAAACTGAATATGCCTTACATACAATTTTCCTAGAATTTGCAAGGGGCAGCTACAAAGTGCAAAATGCAGCCGAACGTGCAGTGGTTCGGTTTAAAGAGAGATTATGTGTTTGTTACAAGCTCGGAATGGCTTACACATGGAGTTTATAAGCTACTTAGTTTGGCACTCTGTCAATGACTGAATCAGATTCAAATTAGTATATTGGATATTTAAACTCCACCCAGTAGGACCCGACTCTCTAAACCAGAGGGTATCACCTTGCACACCTTGTCATGCCCTACGTGGTCATGATTAAGCCGTTTATGTTCACGCCTAGGTTGAAGCTTGAAAACCGAGGGGCAGATTTACAAGCCCCTTGCGCCACTTTTGCATCACTTTTCCCATGTTAAAATATTACATTCCCTTCCTCTGAAATTTAGCGTTTTAACTTTGCTTATCAGCTTCTTGTCAGACATAAAAACCTAGGGGCATATTATCAAGGGCAGTATCGCCACTTTAGCTGCACTTTTTTCCGATAAAGCGGCGATATTTTTATCGCCCTATTAGCAAGCTGTCGCTAACAGCTGTTAGCGACAGCGGCCGTTTTGTTGCCGCTTTGCATGTCAGCGATAAATATCGCTAATGACATGCAAAGTAGGCGTTCCCAACTAAAAGCAACTGCAAACAGTCGCAAACACAACTTCCTCTATTATCAATGCCCGCGAAGCGATAAAAAAACTCGCGCTAACCGCGATTATCGCTGGAATTTAACACCTGCTAAAAACTTGACTTAACCATCTTGTCAATGGGAGGTGGATTGTAAGGTTAAGTCCTCACCTGCCTATTAGCAAGCTTTTCATTAGCGCAGTGAATTTATCGCTGGATTTGCCGCGCTATTGCTGGGTTTCGCCGCTATCGCTGGATGTTTTATCGCCTTGGAGATAAGCGATGATAATAACGCGTTATCTCCGCGATGAAATCCAGCGATAGCCGGCGATAAAAAAACAGCGCTAAGCGCGCTTTGCGATAATTATCACAAATCCTTGGTAATATGCCCCCTATTTTTCTCTGCTCTTGAATAAGAACAGCACCAAGAGACTTTTTATAAGGTAAACTACGCTCAATATGTTATTCTTTCACTTGCACAAAAAGCACATGCATGCATGCTCATGCAATGCACCCCAAGTAGAAACGAGAGTGTCAAATGTCGGAGGGTGCATGTTTACATGTGGTAAGAAGGAGTGTGGGCAAGAAGGCAGAGGTGCTTAAAGCCCAGTGCCTCACCTGAATACAAATCTAGACTTTAAATTAACATCTCTCAATAGAGGCTTTCTTCTAATGCTAGCCGAGAACACAATGTGGTACACTGTTAACAGAGACCTCGTCGGAGCATTGGCAACATTGCAGATCGGATAATTTTGAACATTATAAAATTGGATAATAAATCCATAATGTAAAATGGGCCAGAACATCGGAAAAAGCTTCTATTTAAGAAATCTACCTGGACCTCAAGCCAAGAGTAATAGATGGGAAACCATCAGCCCCAGAAAACTATAAATCCAAATAAAGTCGACATGGTTAAAATGTTTTGATCGCCTACAGAATTAGCTAATACCGCTTGCATTTGTACAGAAGGTGTGCAGAACTCGGCTCATGAAATGGGTTGAGCTCATTTTTTTATAGTATTTTTCTACTGCTACTGTATGAAACTTCACCAAATTTTTGGGGGCCGGTGGCAACCAAGAGGTGAGCCTGCCACGAAAGTGATTAAACAATTTTGCCAATGCAACTAATACCGCATATATATATGGCGAACAAAGTACTATCTTTCCAGTATAGAAAATATTCGGTGTTAAAAGATTAATTGAGGGGGGCGGCGTTATATCATGTATTTTAATCATAAATGTAACAATCGCAATAAAAAAGGCTCACTAAGTAAGGGAATGTCCGCTAATGAAAACAAAAAAGTGAAAGTATTGGGAAGCGTTTCTAAAACATGAATCATTCACATCTGAACACAATGGTCTCAGTGTGTCCGTGTGGGTTATATAAAGACTCCAGGCTGTAACATATCTGCAGAATATCTCTACCACACGTTAAGCCTCACCAACTGTACTGAACAGAACAGAATAAAATAAGCATTTGCAATGCAAAAGGACTCGCATTTACGCGAGACCTATTGCACTGCAAACGGGAGTGCGGGCGGGCGGGGGGCTGGAGGGCGAGAAGGCACGAACAACGGGAGTGCGGGCAGGTAGGGGGGGCGGGAAGGCATGGGAAGAAAATAGTGCTCACAATCTAAATAACACATACCATGCAACACTCGAAGTAAAGGGGCCAGTAGCCATGGAAGGATACAATTGAGGACATGGTTGTCATAAGGAGGGACTAACAGCCTATAAACCAATCGGAAGGCAGCATTTAGAAAGGACAAAGACACAAGCCAATGAAAAAGATGGGCGGGGGAGTGGGTGGAGCTTCCACTCCATACTCCATCACTGCATGCCTCGCAGAGCGAGCAGCACATGCGCGCTGCTGCTATAGGCTCGACCTAATAATAGTTACACAGGTCTGACTGTGTAGAATCAATCTATTATGCCAATATAGTTACTGTCATCGTCATTAACATTTAATAAATGGTTGGAAAAAAGAAGAAATTGAAAAACAGCCAGTATTTTGTGAACAGCTATGTTTCAGCTGAAGCGAGCTTTATTAGCAAGATATAAATATATTTTCAACAGTTTCATCAAGGAAAAACGAACAGTTCGTGAGTGATAAAAAGTTTCTCTCTACAAGAGCGGAAGAAGAATGTATAGACTCCAGGTGTGAAGAGAACCAAAGAATCTTTGTGGCAGAAAAATGTGAATTCTTAGCACTAGTTGCATTCCCGACTTGGTGCAACTACCATTAATGCCCGAATAGTTGAGTTATGTGATGGTCATGCTTTCTTAAAGTATTTTACAGATATCATTCGGGCCTCCCACTCCGATTTTATTGTACATATATCTTATTTATTTTGTATTTTTGTTGTAGATTTGTACTGGTGCAACAACGTTTTTAGTGTAATAGTACATGAGCTCGCATCAGTTTCGAGAGCTTTCAAAGAACACGTTATGTGAATCATACAGTAGCTTGCAATAAAATATAGGTTTGTAATATTAAATTTCAAATTTAGAAACAGAAGATTGGGATACGTGAGTGGATGACAAAGTGTTTCTTAAGAATGGAGAGATCCCTAAAGCATCATTGGATCATAGGTTAAACAGCCAAAAACATTCTTTTGATCATATTAATATGCGGTAAACAGTCAAAAACACTCTTTTGAAGGGTCGTTCAAAACACGTGACACACAATATAAACGGTGATAAAAGCATAAGTGCCTCAAATTGTGTGAAACCAAAATTATTCCTACGAAGAGGGTTCTGACTAAATTCTTTAGATGTATTTTTCCAGAACGTACACTACAGGTTAGAAGATTTACATCAATTTCAGATGTGTCCAATTTAGAATAATAATAACAGCTCTTCACAACTTCAATAATGCAAACATTTCTGTTTGCTCCAGTCCTAATTTATTAAGCAGAAAAATGCAAATGGAACAGAAGTAATTTGCTAGATGTTTTCTGATCCACTTTAAAGAAAGCATTAATTTCTGTTTCTAAACTTTTCATCATGTCAGGTATTTATTTAGCAATGAAAGCGGAGTTGTTTGTGTTTAGTCTTTGAAGAAGAAGTGAAGCATAGAAAAGAGGACCACCATCACATATTTATACATAAACATTTCAGAAGCTATTTCCTATATTTTACTATGCTTTTAACACGTTTACGCAATTGCATTTTGGTTAGTCTATTAACGGGTTTTACGCAATTAAACATTTCCTTATAAAATCCTTTACAAATACACCACAGCCCCTACAGCAGATTCATTGGGTTGTGCTTGTGAGTGTGCCTTTTTAAATGGCGGATATCTGTGTTTACAATGTTTACTGCACTATTTGTGTCATTGTGTAATAAATTGTCATAATAGTGTTTCCATTTTTTTGTCGCAGACCAAAACTGGAGTTGCCTTATTGTACGAAGAAGGATCAGAAATTGCTTTTGACGTTCGAGTAAGGCTCACAAAGGACACATTGACCATACAAAAGCAAGATATCATTTGTGTTAGCGGGAGTGATAGTGCAAATGTAAGTGCTTAATATCAAATTTCCCTTTTTGTATTGTGTATGCAAGAACAATGCATGTAACAGAACAGTTTGTAAAGCATTAGACATCTTGTCAACTTTTCTAAGTTTCAAATTCAAGAAAATGTACCAATTACAAATATATTCATTTTGGGCCAAATTACACAAAATTAGTATAGCAAAATTGGTCCGCATTCTGGTTCACACAATATGGAGAGACTCCTACTCTGATTCATGATTCAGACCTGCTGGCAGTGGAAGGTTGGTTTATCGAGGGTGTTGGAAGTGGAGGTCCTTATCGCTTACCGCCGCCACAAAATGCTGGAGGCGTGCGTCCCCGACCCCTCGCTTCAACGTTAGGCTAAGTAAGGACACCGTCTGAGATAGCCCTGCTCACCCCCTTAGTAGCTTGGCACGAGCAGCCAGGCTTATCTCCAAGGCACGAGTGTTCAGTATGTGCAACCACGCTCACAGTAACCCCATGATGTCATCACAAATAGACTTCATACGAGTATTGATAAAATGAGTATAATCTTTATATAGGAAATTATAAGATACGACCACATGATACAAAATCAACATATATAAGAATGGGTAGTATTCTTTCCGGTGGGTTGGTAGGTTCTAATCCCAACCACCGCTTCTAACCAACAGTTAAGCTCTTTTCTAACCGTTTCCCAAAAGGTTAGGCAAGTCGTCTTGCTAGAATAACACACGTTGCAAAAGGAAACAATACTGTAATGCGTAACGATATTCTCTTATACTGTGCAACAGAGAAACAAAGCCATACATAGCGCCACAATCATGTACTTTGCAATTGAAGGAATAATGCAATGCGTATCACCACCAGCATGCCCTATACCAGGAAGAAACAAAGCAATGCGTCACGCTACAATCCTGTGCAGTGCAATGAAGAAATAATACACTGTGCCATGTTATACTCAGATACTGTGCACTGAAGAAATCATACAATGTGCCACGTTACAATCAGGTAATATGCAAGGGAGAAATAACGCAGTGCGTAGCGCACCAAGCATAAAGTTCGTCAGGCACAAATGAGGTCAGGCGTCATATGACAGTTCAATAGCTCGTTAGCAGCAATAATGCAAATTGTAATACAACAGTTTTACATGCTCCATTAACAGTGCCCCCGTTATGGATCAAATGATGACACAAAAAGTACTGCTTCCCACTCCGGCCCCAGTACTGCCCCGTCTTGGGTCAGCACGGGCTGGGAACCGAGCCGAAGCAACGGCTCGCACAGCTGACGGAAGCGGGAGGCCAAGAGAGTGTCCCTTCGGGACCGCACCCCACCCCAGGTGTTGATCCACGTTTCCTGGGGGGGCGCGATCCCACTCTCCTCCCCGACGTCAGCGACTTGGGCCTTGATCCAGAACTCCGTCACGGGTTGCAGCGGACTCGGGCCGGCGGCTCAGCTCTTCTGTGGCTGCCGGTCCGGGCCGCTGCTGATTGACTCCGAGGGCCCTAATGACTTGGCCCTCACTCCGGCGGCCTCAGTCCACACTGAGACCCACCCTCAGCACTGTGGAGACTTCACTTCAATTCAGTGCACACCCTCACTAGGCACTCCTCACCAGCACCTCAGGTTGCACTTCGACACGCACACCGCGCGTCCGAGACTCGCCTCTTCTCCGGTGCTCACGACGATCCGGCGCTCTTCACCAACGCTCTGCTTGCACCTCAACACGCACCTTGCGCGTTCGAGCCTCGCCTCTTCTCCCGGTGCACACAATGTCCAGGCGCTCTTCACCAATGCCCTGCCTGCACCACGACACGCACTCTTGCGCGTCCAAGTCTCACCTCTTCTCTCGGTGCACACGATGTCCAGGCGCTCTTCCCTAACACCCTGGCTGCACCACGACACACACTCTTGCACGTCGGAGACTCACTTCTTCTTTGGGTGCCTACGAGGCCCAGGCGCCCTTCACCAACACCCGGGCTGCACCACGACATGCACCCTTGCGTGTCCGAGACTCACCGCTTCCTATGGTGCACACAATGTCCAGGCGCTCCTCACCAACGCCCTAGCTGCACCCCGACACGCACACTGCGCGTCTGAGTCTCGCTTCTTCCTTTGGTGCACACAAGGCCCAGGCGCTCTTCACCAACACCCGGGCTGCACCATGACACGCACCCTTGCGCGTCCGAGCTTCGCCTCGTCTCCCCGTGCACACCACAACCAGACACTCCTCACCAACGCCTTGGCCTGCACCACGACATGCACTCTGTGCATCTGAGACTTAGCTTACTGCTGCATGCCCAAGATCACAAGGCACAACTTCTGAGGGTCTCAAGCGGCCAAAAAGCACGCGCACACCGCGTTGCTTGGGGTTTCTCCGGAAACTTTTATGATCCTGTATTTCCAAACAGGGAGCCAGCTCACCTCGGGCCCTTGGGGTTACAAGACACAGCACAAAGCACAGTCTTCTTCAAGCAGGGGGAACCCAGCGCCTCCAAGCACAGTCCCAACAGCCTCTTCCTTAGTTAGAACAGCAAACTGCAGACCAGCCCCAGATCACGAAGCAAGGATTGATCTATCCACAGCAGTCCCTTCAGTTGTTCCTTCTTTAGCAGAGGTTCCTCTTGACCACAGAATGGATCCAAGCCTTTTCAGTCTCAATCCATATCTGTTTCATTCCAACGTTCAGGGGCTTCAGCTCTCATAGTTATACCCCTTAATGTCTTTGAAGTTTGTATGTGCTCAGGGGTCCCTGACCCCTCCCTAAATCAATTCTGAGTGTCTCCCTCCCAGTGTCACCTCTCTCCCTTTGATACTGGGGGTCTGGATCCTTAATCACTCAGCAGGAGATGGGTCAATTGGTTTATAGCACCAGCCCAGGCCTTTTCACCTCCCGGGCTTCTCCTCCCCCTACTCTCCAGATGCAGGGCAGCCTGGTGCCATCTCAACCCCTCCCTGGGTCAAGACCTCTCCCAGCTCCTCTCACCTTTCAGTTCCAGATAGACAATCCACATTTCAGAGACACACAGAAATGCTCAGAGCACAAAACTCAGCCACTTTCTAAAAGAGTGGCTTATAAACATACAGTGACAAAGCCACCTTCACAGAAAGATGCATTATGACACTGTGAGTTCATTCATACCAAGCTTCCCCTCTCCATTATAAACTGGCAGGAAACTAGGCTAACAAACACAACACCCAGCCTCCCCCATTCTGTCCTATGGGCAGAATGGCCTTTCAGCAGTGAAAAACAAAATGGAGAGTTTTTCACTGTCAGAACGTAACACACACCTCAGTTTATGTTCTGCCTTTTACCTACACTGCACCCTGCCAGGGGTTACCTGGGACCTACCACAGGGGTGCGCATGTGTATGTAAAAGGGAAGGTCAGGCTTGACAAGTGGTTGCACTTGTCAGGACAACATGCTAACTTAGCATTCTGCGCGCAGGCCCTACACTGAAGGCCTGAGTTCCCTTCTCTGCGCGCCCTTGCATTACTAGCCCTTGCACACACAGTGCACATCACTAGGGACTTTTACTAGTAAGGCAAACATACCAATTATGGCAAACCAATCACCATTACATTTTACATAGGGAACTCCTGTACTTTGACTCTGATCAGCAGTGGCAAAGTACCCAAAGCATCTAAATTGGCATCTCTAGGTCAGGAAAACGGTCTAGGGGGGAAAGTAAAAAGTTTAGGGAACTTTAACCAAAAAGGCCAAGTCCTACAGAGGGCAGGTACAACACGCACTTTTTCAGCCTAGCCCCTTACACATAAAAGAGTAGTGGGCATTAACCCACTGCCGTGCTATAAATTGACTCAAATAATCCGGCCCCACACCCACATCACCCATTAAAGCAGTATTAATAAAATGGCTTCAAAGGGCCTATATATGTCAGTGCATATTTACATTTCGAACCCTAATTTCGTGATGAGAAAATTATTTGCAATCCACCACTCATGCGTTTAATGAGCAGCAGGGTATGTATGGGGTTTGCAAATTTAGACAAGGAGCAATTGTGTCTGCTGCCTCCATTGTGCCTTCTCTTGAGGAAACCCTGCTCTGTGTCATTAAGAAAATGGAGATACACCAAGCAGGTTTCAATGAACCTCCTGTACATGGTGTAATTAATCTATCTGTAAATGAGGGATATGCTGGAACCTATACCTGCCACTCCCTTGGTCGGTCCCTAACACAACATTTGCACAGATGCAAGATAAGTGTGTGCAAGACAATTGTGCTCACCAGTCTACTATTACACATGTCCAGACTGTCTTCTTGAATTTTCTTTTGCTCAAATCAGATCATTTTCCAAACCCACCCACAGATCAGGAAAAGGATGTGGTACATCTGGGCCAATATTTCAATTGCTGTAGAAGGATTACTGCGTATACAAGCAACATGTGAGGGTCAGAGTATTTAAACGTTTCAGTGAATCTAGGCTCAAATAAATATCCAAACAAGTACATTTTCTAAGTAACTCAGCAATGGCAGCATCCAAACGTCATTGCAACGCTTTATTACACATTCGTATTGGGATACAGAACCTCATGAAAGAAAAGTTCACATTTTTAGGTAACCATATGCCAATTTATATATTCCCTTTTTACATTCTAAGAACATACAGTTAGTTGAAAGCATAGAGATACTTTAAGGTATATGGCCTCATAAGGCATTATTGGAGTTCAGTCGATATTAACAGTACATAGGTACGTTATGACTTGATCATTAATGTCAATCTTATATTATGTGAAGCAAGTATTTTATTCCACTTATCACTTACTTCATTAACTCTATATTTAATCATACACCTGGGTATGTACATCCCATATCCGGACAACTTAAAATCTATGGAAAGTTTCTGTTATTAGTGATAAAATATTCTTATGGCACATCTGCATTTATGTGGTGTCTTGAAATATGCAATAAGGAAATGAAAAGTCATGCACTTTCTGCATGAGAATAATATCCGAATTAGTTTGTCTTATGTTAGACTGTAATGTTATGTTATGCTACATTAGAAAGTCTGGATGAGGTCGTTAACATAATTTAGCATACTTGAACTGCAAGATTTACTCATTCAACATTTATTTCATTGTTTTGATAAAAACAACATGACTGCATGCAGAGGTCTAATTGCCTGTCCGTTATTTGATCTGTCCCTCTTTTTATACTGATACTCTTTATTTAATATGTTCTAATTTAGTGCACATCTGCCAAACTGTTTTTTGCAGCGAATACACCATATAACATAGACACCAACAGAAAAAATGACATTTATGAGAACACCTAAAATAGGAGAATATTTATTACAAAGAAATTAAATGTATCAAATTTTGCTTACTGTAATGCTAGTTGAAGTAGATGCTGAATGTTGGACACAGCCCTGTCTGCTGGGTCACCTCCAAACATTTTGCAATTTAGCATCCACCTTTTTGCTGAATTCGTTTTAGTTTTCCTAGGCTTTAGAACTGCTAACCAGTAATAAAGTGCTTGAGCTTACTCCCCTAAACATGTTAGAGTTGACTAACACCCAATTAGCATATTTAATTTACTTGGAAGTCCCTAGTAAAGTGGCACTACCTGTGTCCAGGGCCTGTGAATTAAATGTCACTAGTGGCCTGCAGCACCTTAACCACTAAATATACCCTTTAAGCATGTCTCAGGCCTGCGGTTGCTGCCTGTGTGTTCAGTTTTAAGCTGCCATATCGACCTGGCAAAATAAACCTTTTGATAGGCCCACATATTCCTTTTTAATACATATAAGTCACCAGCAGGGAGGGCCTGGACAAATCAGAGGACAGGGTGCAGTGTATTTAAAAAGGTGGACATGTAATTTCAAGTTTTACATGTCCTGGTAATGAAACACCCTTACATTCATTTTTCAGTAGTGCAAGGTCTATCCCTCCCATAGGATAACATTGGAGTTACCTTATTACAATCAATACGTTGTAATTTCCAGATGGGAACAGGCAACCAGTTCATATTTGCTGTCTTTGGGATTGTAATGAAAAATTCTCTCCTATGGTAAATTTGAATTTTACACCACAATTTTGAAAATGCCACATTTGGAAAGTTGGTTTTATCCAGCCCTTCAGGCCGTCTCTGGGGCACATTACTGGGTGTAGCTGACAATTGGGCCTTGTGCATTCCTCCTAGAAAGCCACACAAAATATGGAGCTTAGGTGGGCCTGGATGGGCCATCACTGGCAGGATGGGAGGGTGCAGCTGGGCACAGCCCTACTTACGCTTGAATAGGCTGTTTCAGGAGTCAAGGCAGGGAAAGCAGGAAGTCTGTGCACTCCAAAGAGAATTTCTAGAAGCTTCTTCCACTTTCCAGAGGAAGGGCACCAGGTATAAATATTGTACCTCAGACACCACCTCTTCAGTACACTTCAGGACCTGGGGATACTCTGCCAGGAAGAATGACTGTTGTGCTGCGGAAAGGACTGCCATTCTGCTAGAATTCTTCTCTGAATGACTGCTGCCTTGCTGTGCCCACCTTCTGCCTGCTGCCCTCTTGTCTTGGTGATATGGACTTGACCTGCATCTGTTGAACCCAGGACCCCAGAGGGATTCCAAGGGCTAGTTGTCTGGCCTCCTGACTAGAGCCTCAAGGAAAGAAGGCTGCAACTACCATGAACCCAGCACCTGGACTCTGACATCTGTGAGCCTATTCTGCCAAGTGGTGCCACCCCAGACCTGGAATCTTGGAAGTGGGCCAACAGTACTCTGCCATCCTCAGTGAACC
Source organism: Calotriton arnoldi (assembly GCA_963921515.1). Classification (NCBI taxonomy): domain Eukaryota; kingdom Metazoa; phylum Chordata; class Amphibia; order Caudata; family Salamandridae; genus Calotriton; species Calotriton arnoldi. Next base: position 52,055 of record CAWUFW010021865.1, read on the forward strand.
CAGCAGAACCTCAGCGGCACAACTCCGGGTAGAACTGACACATCACCTCTATTGCATGGATCGACTTGGTGCAATGACCAGCATCGCCTTCACAGATGGCGGCCTCTTCGGAACCACTGTTGTGCGATGTACCCTTGGGGCAGGCTTCTTATCTCTCATTGACAGCAGCCTCGACAAAGACACAGGACTCCACATTGCAGCCTCACAGTTCCGTACTGTGCAACATATCCTCGACGCCGGACTTCGCATCATAAGCCCTCGTCCATGGGATCTTTCACCATGAAACAGGACCACTCATCGCAGCCTTGCTGCACCTCTGAACAGATGCATCATCTGGGCTGTGTGATGCATGTTTGACATGGATCCTCGCGATGCTCTGCAAACCTGGATTTAAAGTACTTTGTTCAGCGTGCCTAATTAGGCTCCATTGTGGTCGTCCTGAACTTGTGACTTTGTCCCAGTCCAGCACAACCAGATATTCCCAATTGGTGTTTTGTGCTTTTTGGTGAAATTTTAACTGAAATCTTTAAACTTTCATATTCCAGTTCTACTGACTGGATTTTTGATTTGTGTTTTGTTTATGAAAAATCGCTCTATTTTTTAACTTGACATGCTGTCTTACACTTCATTAGGGTTTGAAGTGTTGCACGAATACTTTAAACATTTCCTCTAAGTGAATCCTTGCTGCTCTCTGCCAAACTATCAGAGGGTTGAGCACAGGTTAATTTAGGGCTGGCTTGTGCCTCACCCTGATAAGGATTGTGGTTGCTGCTTGACAAGGGCTCACACACCAGTCGACCAGCAACCCAATTTCTTACACTGAAAATTACCTAATATGATAAATAGTACTAGTTTTAGGAAGACTGAGAAGACCCTGGTGAGCGCAGAGCAATTAACGTCCTGAAAGTATTGGCATAGATAAACCTGTGGATGATAGTTATATCTTAGTTGGTAATCCTGTTTAAAATGGAAGCCTAATGTCATATGATTTCAACAGAAAAGGATATCAGTCTAATGGCAGCATTTTTGATGAGTTGTAGGCAATAGAAAAGCTTAAGAGAGGACTGCCTTATGTATTTAATTGCCATAGTCCAACTGCAATTGGATAAGGGCATTCATCACTGTTAAATGCCATTGCTTGTCTACAGCAGATAGCATCTTTTTCAGAAATTTCAGAAAATATACTTAAGCAAATTCTGCAACCGAGCTGAAGAGATAAATCTGGCTCAATATATATACGCACAGGTCCTGCATGTATTTGGAAGGTGCTGTGGCAAGAACAATATGTTACCAGATGACCATCTTCTAGGTAGATATTTGCCCGATGATGATAAGCAGATCTGTTTTTGTTGTGTGAAGATTTTCTTCAATCTTTTAAGGCAAAGAGAAAAAACATTTTGTTAGATTTCCACCTGCCTCTTTTTCTTGCCACAGTTGTAAGATAACTCAAGGGGTGCACCTGATGGGAGTACACTAGCATTTTCAAGAAAACATTAAGCCCTTCATTTTAAGCTTTGAAGGTGGTTCACCCCCACAGTTTACTCATTGTATGTCTTAATCTCGGAGTCAGGCCAGGGAGGTCTCTGTCCATGCATAAGACGGTTAAAAGTAATCTTTCTAAAATTATATTCATGGGGTCTAGTGTACTCCAATAAAACTCCTATTTAATCAACATGTTTGGTGTATGTTCTGGGTTTCACTAGCAGTGATAGGCAGGTGGTTTTGTTTTTGTGTGATGAGAGAAGGGAATTTCAGGAATTTACAAGGGTCCAGTTTACCAGAGCCATGTCTTCTTGATTCATTTTGAAGCCCCTTATCTCCAGGGAACATGTTATGAGTTAATGGCTTGTTTTTGTGATGTTTCCTATTGAGCCCTTATTATTATGATCATTATTAATATTATAACACATAGGATTCTGCAACCCCTGTATTTCAAGCCTGCCTCTAATTCCTTTAAAATCAGCAACTTCTGATGCACTCGGTCACTGATAATAGAGAAAAACATCAGAAGTCAACTATCATACCTTATTACAGATTAGTTCTGACATCACAATGCCTGTTGTAGAGCGAGCAGGGAGGTGAAAGACAGGTCACCAAGCAGCTGTTTAAAGCAACTAAAATGAAACGTTGCTTTTCTTTCTTCTGCTCATTTTTTATAACTCTACAGTGCCAACCAGAAAGTAGATATATATGGCAACATGTTTATGTTTTTGCACTCTTTAGGAAATTATAGGAAAGTTAGAATCTTTCTGCATGTTTCTGCTGCACACTTAAAATCAAAAAACCTGACTTCTATTTTACTGCTACTAATATCTTTTTTCAACAACTAACTAACAGCTTTTTTTGATCTGTTTAATCTTTGAATAGTGAATCTATTTTTATTCTGCATGATTGCAAACATGATCACTCTTTCATATGAAAGAGTATGCACCAAAGATTTAAGTGTTTTATGGCAAAGGTGATGTGATGGTGTCACTATGTATTATAAGGGATGAATTACCCTCTACTGTACAGGATAAGGATAATGCAAGAGTTCTATAACCCTATAAAGGAACACAGCTTTCGGCCTCATTTCTCTATATGGTCATGGAATTCCTCTGTGACTTGCAATATCCTTATAATGTAAGGCAGGGGATATTTTATCCCATAAATTATTATTATAGGAATCCTCATACACAATGCTTTCAGCACAGTCATTTTGATTTATGAACAGAGAGGCTCTAATAGTTCCTATTCTAGCTCATGGCAGCTCTGTTTATGTGCATTTCTCATCAATATCCTTCACCAAAGATGCAAATTTTTTACTTTGCACTCTCATTGTAGGTAACACCTTAGGGGCCGATTACGATGTCGGTCGGAAAGGCTCCGAACGGCATTCAGTTTGTCCGAATCCGTGACGGAAGCCTTGTTTCCGATCAACTACGAAACATTTCCGATCGAACGATTACGATGGTTGGAAACCATTCAGACTATCCGACTCGGTTCTGACTCGCGTCCGAACAACATTCGGAGACACTGAGTCGGTTGGAGCGGACTCGTATGTGTCTATGGACCGCGTTTCCGACCAAGCGAGTATGATGTCGGATTCGGACAGCCTTTCCGAATTGGTCTGTCTGACATGGATCGGCTGTCGGAATCTGACTTTGGGGGTCCGTGGCAGACCCCCCTTTACCCAGAGGCCTCCGGTTGGAGCCCGTGGGGGTACCCGGGTCTGGTGGCTCAGTGGACTAATGCATCCATTGCAGGGGCCTGTGTTCGACCTCATGGTCACAGGTTCAAATCCCAGCGGGTCCACTCAGCCTTTCATCCATCTGAGGTCGATAAAATGAGTACCATTGAGTTGGGTAACAATGAACATCTGTTATTCAGCACCAAGAGACCTCTGGGTGAACGTGCGCTTTACAAATACACATGTTATGTTATGTTATGTACCCAAGGGACTCCTCTTTCCAACCATGCACAGTGTGGCCGGCACCATGGGGTGCCCGCCACAGGATGCAAGGTTTTCTGCAACCACTCCTTTCTTCAATGGGAGCCTGTGTGGTTGCTCGAACACAGGATTCCAAAATCCTACAGTCCAATATATCATCTTAATGCCTATTCAAAGATATTCTCTAAAATATTTGCCATCATCTATAATTTCTGACACGCAACCTGGTTTCATACCCAGTAAAAATACCACTAGTTACTCACATTTGGCCATCATATTAGTTAATTAACCTGAATCTTGTCAAAACCTGTTGTCTATCATATTGATAGAAGTTGAAAAAGCATTTGATAGAGTATCTTGGGAGTTTCTTTGGGATGTACTTCTGCTTTCAGAATATATTTTGGCTGTATCAAGTGGGTCAAAATTCTATACAAAGGACAAGAAGTTAAACCAAGTACCAATGGCAATCTATCAATTACATTTCCATCTTCAGTGGCACAAGGCAAGGCTGCTGGTTCTCCTCTGTTCTTTACCCTCTGTGTGTAGAACCATCTATCAGACAGCTAACTGAGAAGCTTTTGTCAATTCCCAATTCTTACCTTTCTGCTCCTTTAGCAGTATATGCAGATGGTGTTGCTATATTTTTGCACTAGCACCTACAAGGCATGGTAAAACAAATAGATGGAAAATTATGACAAGTGTCAGGAAATAGACTCAATAATAAAAAATGTACATTGTTCCAGCTGGATTAGCAAAAGAAAATGACCCAAGAATCACTCAAAAAGCACACCAACACAGGATTATTGTCACCTGTAATATAGAACTATGTTTCAAATATAACAACATACATTTATTACAGTCTACTAATGTAGAACCAGAAAGATGCAAGAATATACCAGTATTAATAATGGGCCTTATTAATTTTGTCGAAACAAATATTTTCTCAAAATGTTTGTATCATTATTCGGTATACATATTCACCAAAAACTCCAAAATTCTGGACTCTGTCATATCCAGATTTATATGGTGTGGCAAAGTATCCAGCAGATCTTTTAAATCATTAACGTCATCCAATAGGGAAAGTGGCTGCACACTTTCAGACTGGAGATTTTATTACTGGGAGAGTTATTTGAGGGACAGGTCCTCAAATCCTTCTCCTACTTGCAAAATGAATTCAATCTATATTGTAATGAATTCATTTAATGTCAACAAATTAGATACATTATTTAGGAACTAGGTGTTATTCAGACAAGACCACTAAGCCTACCTAGCATTTTCAAATGGATGTATAGCAATAGTCTACCATAAATAACCATTTTGCATACCTGCTAGATGGAATCCTCGTCCCATGATCTAACACAATGTTCAGAGAAATGGTCCAATTGGCTATCCATAATGATTGCAAAAAAAAAAAATTCAAACATTTTCCTTACTTATAAAGCTATTACTCCTATCAGGATAAAAATTAATTCAAACATATTGAGCTATATACAACATGTATATAACTCCAGCTAAACTAACTAAATGGTATAAACCAGATATGTTGTTCCTGTAATATAACATCAAACCTGCTGATTTGATACATATGGTTGTTACCTGTCCTGTGAATTGTGGATTCCCACAAAGAATCTCAGATTTTAGTCCACCACTCTCTACCACATAAGAGATGCTGACTTAGAAATGGATATTCACCAGCCTACATGCTCTCACAAAGTGAAAATGTGGTTGGGGAGAAAAAGAGAAACACGTTGGCCTGGAGTTGAATGTCTCGTCTCGCAGCGGGTCTCTCTTTCCTCTCTCTCTTTCTCTTTCTCTCTCGCTCTCTTTCTCTCTTTCTCTCTCTCTCTTCTCTCTCCCACTCTCTCTGTCTCTCTCTCACAGAGTTGTTTTGAGGACTGCACTTGCCATTGGTACAGTTAACCTAAATACAGAGAATAGAGGTGCACACTGTCATAGCACAGTCCCCTTCCAAATGTCACTACCCTGAAGCTCCATAAGTGACGGTGATTAACAAACCCATAAAGTAACGAGAGAATTCCTCTGAGCCCAGAAGCACCAAGAGACACTGAGTTGTGGCAGTAGTATTGAGCCGTAATCAGGGGAAAAAAGGCCAAGCTAACAGCAGAAGCCTTTTAAGAAACACAAATCCAGAGAAGAAAGGAACACAATAGGAATTGGAGAATAAAATAAAGAATTTGGAAATGCAAAATATGGTGAACAAGCTAAGTGTACGGTAACCATTCAATCAAAAAGTTGTGAGAGAACTTGCTTCTTCTGATCTGATTGGATGAATTTTCTCATTGACCAAGAAGACCCAGGTCTTGTATCTTAGTAGCTGATGCCACTGTCTGGTCTTCAACAATTGCCATGCCTCTGACCTCAGTCTTTTTTGTGTGAACCTATGACTCTTTTATCTGGTCTATTCAAGCCATGAGTGCTATTTTGATGAGGTAAGACAGCCTCCAACGTAATGCATATTCTCAGGGAACACCCCATCCTCTAATACCACAACTTCAGTGAGTGTACTACAATTCAACATTCTCATTGAGGAGCTTCAGATGTCTCATGTTACATATTTTACGAGTACTTGTGTAATCCATCCATAGATGCTGCAGTCACACGCATCATTGTTTTTCAGGATGGGGTATCAGTGAACTGACAATTAAAATTCAGTGTCAATTTACCATCTCATTAGTTCATTGTTGGACCTGCCAGCTTCAGGGTGGTCTTCCCCCAAACATTTTGCCAACTTTTTGTGCTGACATTTGTTTTTATTGGCCTTAGGATTCTGTGCACTTACCACTGCTTTCCAGTGCTAAGGTTGATTGTGCTCACTCCCCTAAACATGGTTTAATTGGCTTACACCTGATTGACATATTATTTTAATTATAAATACCTTATAGTATGGTATACTATATACCCAGGCCTGTAAATTCAATGCTAGTGGGCCTGTAGCACTTATTGTGCCACCGACTCAAGTAGCACCTCAAAACTTGCCCCATGCCTGCCATTGCATGCTGAATTCAGTTTCAAACTGCCAATTCAACTAGGTAATATGAACCCCTTGTCAAGCCTTAAACTCACCTTTTATTGGATATAGTCACCCTTAAAGTAGGCCCTAGGTAGCCCATATGCCAGGGTGCATAGTAATTAAAAGGTTTGCTCATGTATATTTAAGTTCTACAGGTCCTGGCAGTGACTAATGGGAAGCCTATCTCTCACATAGGATAACATTGGGTTGCCTTATTACATTTAATAGGTGCTAACTTTTGATTGAATGTTTTGCAAACAGTGGTTCAATCGGGCCAGTGGTCCCGTATAAGTTCCTTTTTTGTGAAAAGAAAAGCTTTTTTAATCTGGACTCTAAAATATACAATGTGATGGAAATGCAACAATTATAAAGAAAAACAACCTCCAAACAATTTAGTGTATAATGCAATTAATTTATTCATTGCAGTATATCAGGAGATTTTTTTCTAAGTCAATATATTCTTTTTTTGTTTTTTATATATATGATCCAGTGCTCACAGGTAAGTTAGAAAAGGTGCTCTAGTGAGTGAAAGAAAAGTAAAAACATGCAACTCCTAAAACGCATAACACTGAGCTCCTATAAATGAATTTATATAGTAAAACCAGGAGTTAAATATAGTTCTGAGGGTGATGGCGTTTCGATCTCAAACATTTGAGATCATCTTCAGGACAGCTGTGTGAGCACCTGATATCACTGGAAAAGAAGAGAAAGAGAAGGTTGTAAGGCCAGAGCAATTAAGGGCATAATATAGTTATAAGATGTAATTATAAGGTGGATGATACTTGATATGGATAGTGCAGATTTGATTTAGGTCATCAAGTTGGTGAGAAGCCAATTCATGATGAACCAGCAGAGGTAAAGCCAACCTGTGTTGGCGCTAGTTGTGTCGCCTACATCTTAGTTTATGGTGGATAGGGTGAGGCAGAATAGTAATTTGCCTGGTAGTTAATTGGAACAGCCTATCGTGGGAATAGTCAATGCAATGGAACTTACGGAAGGAACCAGGCAGTGTGCGAGCCTACGCACTGTAGTGTCTTGCGCCGAATTAGAATGAATCTTGATGTTCCTGAAACGGGTATGAGAGAGGGGAGCCAGTAATGCGTAATTTGTATTGGGCGTTCTCATGGAGTAAACCGAAGGTGGCAGACTTGCCTATTAGGGATCAATTGTGGAAGACCAGCTGATGTGATCCGAGCATCAAGGGAGAGAAGGCACACTTATTGCTTAAAGAACATTAATTGAGACCCGGAGTGCCGAGGGTTAGGGAAGGAATTTCAAGGGACTGTCTCCCATTTCCCGTCGGGGAAAGGAATTCAAGGGATCGTCTCCGGTAATGAGTCTATGACAACTGAGAGAAAGTCAGCTTAGGTTAGAGAATTAGGTATTGTGCAAATAGTTAAAAATGGGTGGGGGGGTGGAGAGGGGCTGGCGAGCAACTTACTTGATGTGATGGTCGGGTATGAGTCTCTTTGGTGAGGATGAGAGAGGCAGATCAGATATCTCGGATGGGGTTTTTATGTGTCACCCGGAAGTGGAATTAGTCAGCACATTCGAGGCGGAGTGCTAGAATGCTAACCGCTTTTTCGAACAGCACATGCGTGAAAATAGCATGTGGTTAATTAGAGAAAGGACAGTGACTATAATGCTTGCCGATTTTTCAAACAGCAAAACCAAAGGGGATGATGGACGGAGTGTTGAACATTGCAAGCACTCACCCCCAGTCAACTGATCTGGGTTTAATCCATCATCATTCCTTAGCTCACTCCGCCACCCCAGTTCAGACATGGCCATATGCAAATCAGTCTGACCCTGTGCCTCATGGGAACAGTCCAGCCCGAACTGCCAAGCCATGTCTTCCCTGGACCGGAAACAAGCATCCTGGGACCGGTTTCTGGCTTACAGCCGTCATCAGCCAGGCTATCTTGAATCGAGTGGCAAAGTGAGCAAGGGACCCACGTCTGGGCATACCCTGCCAACTTAGGGCGAACATAGCAAAACCAAAGGGGATGATGGACGGAGTGTTGAACATTGCAAGCACTCACCCCCAGTCAACTGATCTGGGTTTAATCCATCATCATTCTTTAGCTCACTCCGCCACCCCAGTTCAGACATGGCCATATGCAAATCAGTCTGACCCTGTGCCTCATGGGAACAGTCCAGCCCGAACTGCCAAGCCATGTCTTCCCTGGACCGGAAACAAGCATCCTGGGACCGGTTTCTGGCTTACAGCCGTCATCAGCCAGGCTATCTTGGGGTGGTGGAGTGAGCTAAAGAATGATGATGGATTAAACCCAGATCAGTTGACTGGGGGTGAGTGTTTGATTAGCTCAAACGCTCCGTCCATCATCCCCTTTGGTATCGCATTTTTCAAACAGAGCATGAATTAAATTGGCATGCAGTTAATTTAAAGATTGGGCAATTTAATTAATTAGACTGCTTATAGAGGAATTAAGTTGTCAATCGTACTATAAGTGTCACATCAGTCCAGCCAACTGCAGCATAAGTGAGCTGTACCTATGAGCTGGAATGGGCTAGGCATGAACAAGGCCTGACTTGCATGCAGCAAATTAAGATAAGGCTAAAGAAATCTAATGTGTGTGCATACCACATCTGCCCCTCTCTCCATGGCAATACTCTGGTGTTGACCACATGGCTGGCATTTCACATGCATCTGTACATTGTTTAATGCACCTTATTTTACAAAAATATTGAACAGGTGTAATGGCAAATGCAGCACTTTGCTGCTGCCCTCAATGTATATTAAGCCCATCAGCTTTTGTAATCTCCCCCTTCATCCTAATAGTGGAAGAGACCAAGCCAAAAACTTAGGAAGAAATTAAGCTTGTAGCCTCTTCATCTAACTTTCTACTAAGAAAGGATCATTGTGCAACATCACTTTAAGTCTGTCACAATAGACATTAGGGCTCTTTGATATGAAATGCAGGTTTAGCGTGGACTAAAAATGGCAGGTGATAAAATTACTAACTGAGTGGCATTTATTTTAACTATCTGAGAAGCATAAACAGCAGAGTCAAACTTAATTATGCCTATTATCCCTCCTGGAACACAGGCCATGAACCAGGGTCTCCATCCATCTTTCTTGGACTTTTCTCTCAATCTGTCTCTCGGTGGAGCCCATCTGCTTGCAGTCAGCCTCAAGGCTTTGGCACCAGGTGCTTTTTGACCTTCATCTTTTCGTTTTCCCTTGAGGGTTCCAGGTCTTGTCTGGTGGTGTTTGATGTGGGCTTGCGAAGGGTGTGACCTATCCAGCTCCAGCATCTAATAATGATTTGCTCATGGGCAGGGAGTTGAGAAATCTGCTGCCATAGGCCATTATTGCTGATGGTGTTTGGCCAGTGGATTTGCAGGATTTTCCTCAGACAGGTGTTGATGAAGATCTGGACTTTGTTGGTAGTGGTCACTGCTGTCCCCCAAGTTTCTGCTCCATACAGAAGGACCAATTTTATGTTGGTGGTAAAAAGCCTGATCTTAGATTGCCACATTAGGTCCTTAGAGACCCAGATCTTCTTTAGATGAATGAAGGCAACCCTTGCTTTGCTGAATCTTGCCTCAGCATATGTTCTGCCCTGCTTGTCTATGACACTGCCCAGGTAGGTGAAGGCCTAAGCCTCTTCCAGTGCATTGCCTGCAAGAGTGACTGCAATTGTGCTGGCCGTGTTAGCCTTCAGGATTTTGGTTTTCCCCTATGGATGTTGAACCCAATTTGTGCTGATGTGGCTGCCATATTGTCGATCTTTTCTTCCAACTGCTAATGGGTGTGGGAAAATAGGGCCAGGTCATCTGCAAAGTCCAGGTCATCGAGCTGCATCCAAGGAGTTCAATGGAGCCCATTTCTTCTCTCTGCTGTGGATATATTCATGTTTCAGTCTATAGACAGCAGGAAAAGAAAAGACGAGAGCAAACAACCCTGGCGGACTCCAGCCCTCACTTGGAAGGGGTCTTTATCCTTTTTAGAAAAGTTATTGGGGCATTGTTATTTTATTTGATTTCACTGGGTACTTCTGAAAATAGCAGTGCAATTAAATCCATAATAATTTGATCTATTTAAATGGGATGTGATCTAGACTGGTTACTTTACCAGGTCCCATTTGCGTGACTGTTGTCTTGATTTATTTAATTGAAACTGATCAGTTAGCATGGTATTCTGTGATTGATCCAGAATAGGTACAATTATCTTTTTATGATAGGTATAAATATGTATTGCTTCATGTGGAGTGTCGCTGTGATAGAGGTCTACATAAACTTTCTGAAACATAGATGAGATGTCAGGAGGTTTGTGAACAGTCTTACTGTTTGTGTTCCTGATAGAGTGCTTACGATTCATGTGTGTTGGTTTTCGACACATATAAGCAAACAATTTACCTGATTTATGAATTTTCAGAATTGTTGGCTTTATTAACAAAGGCTTTCTTATTAGCTTTTGTTGCTTGAAGTGCTTCAATATGTCCCCATAGAGCATGGTTGTTATAGGTTTTATTCACCTGAGGGAGTTTCTCATTAATCTGTCTTACTTTGTATTAATTAGTAAATCTAGACCTTCTTTTAGTATCTTCTCCTAAAATTGTGACTCTTTTGCTATGAAGTATGGATGGAAACAGCTTGTATGAACCATCTAATATAGGTTTTTAGACAGTCCCATGCGATGTTAACTGGGACGGTACCTTTAATGAAATTTATGTATGACAATACTTCTTTTGTAAAATAACTAATAAAATCTTCCCTATTTAGTGGGCATTGTGGTACAGAACAATTATTTTTTGATACATTATTATCATTTCTCTGACCGTTCAATTTATGTTGCAGAGTGATCAAAATGCATTAAATGACTACTTCCTGCAACAGCTGAAATAATTTTATTTTACTCACATGATGCAGCAGTAGAAAATTCTTGGGGGGAGAACATATTCAACAGATTTTACCAGTGAATACTTAAACCTGGAACATTAAAAACTGCCCTTTAAATCTTTCTGCACAAAAGCACAGAACTGTACAAATGTCTCAAAGAACCACTGATCTTGCATAGACCAAGTAGGAAGACTTTATTTAAAAGAAAATTTGAGAACACACACCCTTTCATAACAAATTGCACAAAGGCTTTCAATTCATGCAACTCTAGTGCACATCCTAAACTACTATGTAGGAGCAGTCTGCCCACATCTTGGGCCATAACATAAATTCACACTGAAGTAACAGGCACTGAGAGTGCATCTATCAAAACCCACAATATTTTATCAAGAGCCCAGATACAATATCTAAATGCTGCTGGAACAAAGACAACCGAAAAACAAATCTTGAACTGGCTTACATAAAGAAACTGAATGCACCTCGTATGTGATACATAATGATTCTTTTGAATCCAAGGGGCCTAATCATAATCACTACCAGTCCTTCAAGGCTGCAAAGCAAAATTCCATCAATCCAAATACAACAGCCCATAAACACCCCTTATTTGCCCTTGTCTGATGACATGGCTTCTGCCCCTCATTGCATGTAGAGATGATTTTGAAGACTACTTCACGCAATAATTGAATTCCTAAATCCTTGCTCAAAATTATCTTAAAAGAAATTCACTCAATCAAGTATGGTCAAAGTGAGCAGACTTCCAATGTTGAAATCCTGCCATAAATTGCATTCAATTGAAGATCAAATAACTTCCTTCATTTTAACTAACAATGAAATCGAAAACACACTTTCGCAATTGAAAACAGAAACTGAAAAATACCAATTAATAACTATCCAACAACTCTCTTTTCTTACACAGAAATGCGAAGACCTCAAAAATCAATCTAGGATCTCAAATCTCTATATCATCCCCTGGGTTTGTAAAATTCTTCCCTGATACATGCTTGATAAAACTTCAGATACCTCTGCCACTCTGATCATCCCATCTCCCCATCTCCCCATCTCTCCATTGTAAGAGCTCACAGAATTCCAATAGGCCTTCCTAAGCCAAATAGTAGACCTCGTATTATCACTGTTTTCTTTCAAGCCTTTAAAATCAAAGAACAAATTCTTGCTATCATCAGAGAGACATAAAGAATCAACACCCAAGAAGAATATTGCTTCTCTTGAAGATTTAGTGTGAGAAACAGCAAAAAGATTTATGAAATGAGAGCCTTAATTCCAAATTGTTGAGCTTTATCCATTCCACAAATATAATATGTGGGGTTTTAATGAAAAAAGCAATTGGCAAGGGGCCTTCATTAACTTCACAGATCCAACACAGGCTAAACAGTTTGTGATAACATAACACATGTATTTGTAAAGTGCACGTTCACCCATAGGCATCTGGGCGCTGAATAACAAATGTTTATTGCTACCAAACGGTACTCATTTTACTGACCTCAGATGGATGAAAGGCTGAGCGTACCCGCTGGGATTTGAACATGTGACCATGAGTTCGAACACAGGCCCCTGCAATGGTCGCATTAGTCCACTGAGCCACCAGACCCCAGCTTAATAGAGCACAAATAACTAATCAATGATAAATGAGTAATGAGTAATACTATGGCATGATAATCTATCTCAGGAGATCATTACTGACATTATTACTCATGATAAATGTGATGCACATTTTTAGCTTCTTTAATTTTACCTCAGTATTCAATTGAGGGGGGATGCAGGGAGTCGGTATTGCCTGACAACATTATTATAAATTCACACCATCCACACTCTCCCTATTCCATCAGGTACTGGGTAAAGGGATGGGGAAATATCTAAGGAGGAAGAACAGCATAGAGGATGGAGGAGGGCAAGGGAAAATAGCAACAGAAGGCACACCAACAACTACACTTACTGTTCAGAAATCGCATTAATATTAATCAGTCCTGGTAAAGATTCTTAGCTGGAATTCAAATAGCATTAGTAAGAGAAATAAAAAAGCTAAAATATTTTTGGGAACATGGTGTCACAGACCAGATATTCTTTTTTACAAGAAACATGTCTCAGTAAAACTGAACTACTAGAACAGCCTTGAATAAAGATGACAAGGGCTATAACTTACCTCTGGTATATGACTAGCTGTGGGTATAAGAGAAGTCCGCATCTCTTTCCCTGTATGCCACCAACTTTGATTACTGGAATTGTTTCTTGATCTGACTGTGGAATTATCCAGCTGTTGCTATCCTATAAATATAACTGGAGACTTAAATGTATTCTAAATCCAAAAACAGATTCTACTAACTCATCTTATACTAGGCGTATGATACAATCCAGAAATGCAATACATCATATGACTGGCACTCTCAGTCAGTTAGATGTATGGTGATGCCTCAACCCTGAAAGGAAAGAATTTACTTTATGTTCTCTACCTCATAATCAATAGTCATAATTAAATGTCATCCTCTTCAGCAACACAAGCATTGATTATTGATAAACCCTTTAGGGTGAATACGTCCTTCGTCTGTGCAATATTATTCGTTTTTAGAGACATTTGTCATTCCTGTGCTTGTGTGCAGAATGATGTATGGGGGTGTCTCCAATGTTGCATGTTGAAGTATTCATTGGTAAAGTCTGTTGATTGTGTTCTTCCCCTGATCATAGCCACATTTTTACACTACTGCATCATGTGAGTGTAATTATGTAATTATGTAATTATTATAGGGGATGCTTCCGAACCTCTCTTCTGCCCAGTTTCTGGCAGGTTGCAGATATTTTCTACTGTAGTGGTCCTTGATGATTTTCCTTTATTGCAAAATACAGTGCTATCTTCTTCGGAGGCAAGAGTTTTGTTTGACATTTACACAGTATGTGCTGTATTAGCCTGCTGGTTCTGTTCCCCTCCTGTGGAGGTTGTTTTCAGATAACATCTCAGATAGAGTAGATACTAATATTTTGATTGATGTATCAAAGCCATTCACTTGACTGATCTTTTGTCAATTACTGAGATCGCCAGTGATTGTACTATTTCTCCTTCATGTATTTCAATAGCTTCCGAGATTGAACTTAGAATGGTTTATTCATTCTTGGTTGGTGGTGGGATATCACATACTGGGGCATATTCCACCTTTAGTCTGCTAGGGTTGCCTGTTGTCTCTGTAGATTTACTGATAGTGCTGTTATTGTTTTAATTGTTCATTATTTCAGATAATTCACAAGGAATAATGTTGGGGTTTTCTTGCTGACCTCTGCCTTTACCTGTGGTTAACGTGCGAAGATATGTAGATATTAGTCTACTCATGATGTTAGGTCTTGAGGTGGATGGTTCTCAATTATGTCTGGCTTCAACCATTTGGCCTTTAAAAGTTCTAAAGGAACCAGTCGTTTATTTGACCCCTTAAGTATAAAATGTATGTGCCATGTTTGTAATGGATGGCTGCATTGCCAGCTGTCTTTTGACTGGCTACTAAAGTCTCTCAAATTTTCCTTTGTTATTCAAGTGTGATTGCCAGCCTTATTCACAGGTATGCTGGCTAGATGGTACTAAAGACAGGGTTACGATAGGACCAGACTCTACACCCCCTTGTTTTCAAGACTCATGGAGGTCCGCGATGATCTGTGTATTCCTGGCAGGTCGGATCAAGTCAAGTACTAAATGGCCGTTTGTCACCAGTAAAAGCTGAGCTCGGCTCATGCAGTGCTGCTCGTAGACTATGGTAGCATTCAGTAGGTAGATACAGCAGATACTCCAATTGTCTCGCCTTCTGTGGCATGATGATTCACCCACCACATCAAACATTTTGAAAGGTGGCCAGAGGTCTTAAACTGCACAGGCCTGCATGTTCTTACCAGCACCAGGGTCCAAATATAAGGCTGATTGTTTTCTGCACAGTTCCTGTGATAAAAGCATTGTGGTAGGGAAGAGAATTTGTGCCTATATTGACACATCAGTGATTGAGTGATTAGTATGGTCTTTTGGGCCCTGTTGATAACCAGTGAGGGTAATTTGGGCTGTTTCCTCTCAGAGCTTAGATAGAGCTCTGTGAACTGGTTACAGGATCAGCCATCATATTGCTGTTCATCAGACCAAAGACGCGGTCTCTGTAACGTTTTTGTGGCCTAATTGAAAAAGGACAGAAGAGATTTTCATCAAGCATTCTGAAGTTTGTGCCCTGAACAAGGTTGTCTTATAAAGAACAATGGAATTATTTCACCCACTTACTACACCTCAGAAACCCCAGCCAAATATATCCATGGACTTATATTGAAACTTATAAAATCCTAAGGAAATACTGGAGTATGGGTTATATTAGAATACTTCCTAAAACTAGCACATTTTGTTCCCTTGG
This sequence comes from Calotriton arnoldi, assembly GCA_963921515.1. NCBI lineage: Eukaryota > Metazoa > Chordata > Amphibia > Caudata > Salamandridae > Calotriton > Calotriton arnoldi. The sequence continues at coordinate 67,764 of CAWUFW010021865.1, forward strand.
TTAAGCTACCTACAGTACCTGAATTAGCTAAGCATTTTTTAAAGTAGGTAGTCGGGCGTCATGGCTTACCAAAGGTCATCATAACAGATAGGAAAACTGTTGGACAATGTCCCTCTCTAAAGGGTCACCCCAAATTGTTTGCCTTCCTCCTCCTATTTTTCTGACCTTCTTTTTGTTGGTCTTAGGACTCTAAGCAATTTACCACTGCTGACCAGGTCTAAAGTGCTTGTGCTTCTCCCCTAAACATGTTAACATTGGTTAATCCATTATTTGGATATTTAATTTATCTAGTGGCCCCTAGTAGAGTGCACTACCTGTGCCCAGGGCCTGTAAATTAAATGCCACTAGTGGGCCTGCAGTACTGATTGAGCCACCCACACAAGTAGCCATGTATACATATCTGAGGCATGCCACTGCAGAGCCTCTATGTGCAGTTTTAGTACCTAGTTGACATGGCATTTAAACAACCTAGCCAAACCTTAAACTCCTATTTTATTACACATAATTCACCCCTAAAGTCAGCCCTAGGTAGTCCATAGGGCAGGGTGCTCTGTAAATAAAATGTAGGACATGTATGTTTAAGTTTTGCATGTCCTGGTAGTGAAAACACCTGTATTCATTTTTCACTACTCTAAGGACCACTCCTCTCAAAGGTTAACATTGGGAATTCCTTATTACACATTCAAGCTGTTATTCCTGATTAGAAAGGAGTAGCTCTGTCATATTTTACATCTTTGGAATGGTAATGACAAATCATGTTTACTGGTAAAGTTGTATTTGGCATTCCTATTCTAGAAATTCCACTTTTAGAAAGTTGGCATTTCTATGCTCTTAAAGCTCTTTGTGCTAGTAGCCTGTCTCCAATACACATCTGGGGTGGGTGACAGCTTGACTTTGTGCATTTGCTCTAGAGAGCCACACAATAAGGATCGATAGGTGTATCTGAGTGCCCATCAGCATCCTGATGGTTCATCCTGGGCAGGATGGGATAGAGTAGCTGACTCACCTGAATAAACTGTGTCCGTCCCCACACAAAGGGTTTATTACCCCCTATAGTTAGTCTGGAGCAAGGACTGGAAAGAAAGGACTTCTGTGGACTTCAAATACCCTTCTTTGACGTCATCTCCACTTCAAATGCATAGCTGGGTATAAGTAATGTGTCTCTGACCCCACCAAATGAGACACTTCTGGACCTGTAAAGAGCCTCTGTCAGAAGAACTGCTGTGTTGCTACAAGGACTGTCACTCTGCTGGACTGCTGCTCTGGAAGAACTGCTTTTCTGCTGTGCTGCCCTGCTGCCTGCTGCTCTCTAACCCTGAACCCAGAGTGATTTCAAAGGGCTTGTTGGCTTGCCTCCTGTTGCTTGAGACTCATTGATATCAAAGTCTCATCACCTGCTACTGTTCCTTTTCCATTGGAAGTAGTCAAGGTGCTTTCTCCAGTAAAATCAACACATCTACAGTCTGCCTGTAGCAGAACCGGTGCATTGACCCTGTTGCGGGAGCAGAATCAGTGCATCGCAGTCAGAACCAGTGCATCGCCTTAAAGAACCGGTGTATTGGAATCAATGCATCGCCGTCGCTGCAGTGTGGGAAGATCAACTGTTGGAAATGGCCCTTTTTGCAGGGTTATCCCCAAACATTTAGCTTCTTCCTCCTGTTTTTTTCTGACCTGCTGTTGTTGGTTGTAGGACTCTGGGCACTTTACCACTGTTATTCAGAGCTAAAGAGCACATGCTCTCTGTGAAATTTGTATTATGGATTGGTGTTTCCATGATTGGCATATTTGATTTTCTAGTCAGTCCCTAGTACAGTGCACTGTGTGTGCCCAGGGACTGTAAATCAAATGCTACTAGTGGGCCTGCAGCACTGATTGTGCCACCCACATGAGTAGCCCTGAAAAGGTAACTCAGACCTGCCACTCCAGAGTCTGCATGCAGTTTGTAACTGCCATGTCGACTTGGCAAATGCATCCACTTGCCAGGCCCTACCTTTCCCTTTTCTTACATGTAAGTCACCCCTAAGGCAGGCCCAAGGTACCACTGTGGGCAGGGTATAGTGTATGTGAAAGGTAGGACATGCCCTAATGTGTGTGGCATGTCCTGATAGTGAAATATTGCCAATTTCTTTTTTCACTATTGAAAGGCTATCTGGACCATAGGAAAGCATGGGAGTTAATTTATAACATCTTATAAATATAACTTCCCATTGGGACCAGATAGGAAAATAAAGTTTAGTATGCCTGAACTCAGAATCTAAAGATGCTTCTTTTAGTAAAGGTGATTTTTACATTCTGTGTTTGAGACTGCGTGTGAAACCCGGCGCATCATCTACGGAACCAATGCCTCTCAGCTTGGCACATTGTCTTCAGAACTGATGCATTGGCCCCACTGCGGGAAGAAAAGCAATGCTTCACCTCGACTGCGGTATTGACATGATGCATCACTCGGATGCAGCCCACATCTCGCTGGTATGGCCAGTATCGAGGTACTGTGTTTAGTGGGCCTGTGTGACTCCTGTATCCAGCCCACGCTCTATTGCAGTTGGTCTGAACTCTTGACTTTGCCGTAGTCCAGCATGACCAGTTATCTGCTGTTAGACCTGGGATCCTTGGCGTGGTTTTCCCTGACTTTATGCCTTCTGACCTCCTGTTTTGTTGACTTGATTTATTCTGGCTTTAGTATTCTGGGCACTTTACCACTGCTAACCAGTGATAAAGTGCATATCCTCTTTACTCAAAACATGGTAACGTTGGCTTATCCACAATTGGCATGTCCCTAGTAAAGTGCACTATCTGTGCCCAGGGCCTGTAAATTAAATGTAGGGGTGGGCGGAGCTCGCAGAGTTGCATAAAAACTCAGTGGAATTGCACAGAGTTCTGCTCCGCCCTAGCTAATTATATGAGCTGGGGCCTGTAGGCACGTTTACAAACTTCTTGTTTATAAAAGGGCAGAACACGATCACTTGTCTCAGCAGCAGATGATGAGGTTTTTTAACCCTATTATTCCTCCCTCATGTGGTACTTGGAGTGTACGATCCTGCCTAGCCATTAACCCCAGTCCCTCCCCCCTCACTTGTGTTCTGCCACGAGACCTTCATCCCTAGGCAGACCTGCACTTACCTCTCAGCCATCTTCACATGTCCCAAGCTCCCCCGTCATTTTATGGCCCAGGTTCTACTCCTCCACCACGACTACTACCAGATGAGTCTTCATCTTCCTTGGTACCCACAAAACTCCCCAGTGCCCTGGGAATCAGTTCCTGTTCCCGGACTCCCCGCTTCGCATGAACTGTACAAATACACTTTGGTGCTCTACATGCCCGAGTCCCAAACTTCACTCAGTGAATTTTGGCTTTTTCCTCTGCGCACACTATTCAGGCTCTCCAGCCTGTCCCCGCTGCCATCAGGACACCCTTGGTGTGCCAGGCTTTCCCCGCTCATGATCCGGACCCTCCCTCCCTTCTGCACAGAAGGGACTCAGAGCTCAGGATTGAAAAAAAATGCTCCATACAAAGGGATGGGGGTGTATTCATCAGCGTACTGTTAGAGGATTGCCTGGACAGAGACGCTTCTATAATCTACATCCAATCACTACATCGGAATGCTGTAGCGCATGGGTACTCACAAACTTTCTCTTGGGGGACAAATTTACAGTGTGGTTTGTGGCCGAGGGCCGCACCTGTGGGGGCGGGGCTAGAGTAAAAAAAAATAACTGACCATGAGGTCAAACACAGGCCCGTGCAACGGACGCATTAGTCCACTGAGCCACCAGACCCGGCATACACACACATTTATCTATCTATCTATCTATCTATCTCCCTCTATCTCTATCTATCTCTCTCTATCTCTCTCTATCTCTATCTATCTCTATCTATCTATCTCTCCATCCATCTATCTATTTATCTCTATCTATTTATCTCTATCTATCTATCTATCTATCTATCTCTATCTATTTATCTCTATCTGTTTATCTCTATCTATCTATCTATATCCATCCATCTATCTATCTCTATCTATCTCTATATCTCTATATCTCTATTTATCTTTATCTATCTATCTCTATATCTCTATCTATCTATTTATCTCTATCTATCTCTATATCTCTATCTATCTATTTATCTCTATCTATCTCTATCTATCTCCATATCTCTATCTATCTATTTATCTCTATCTGTCTATCTCTATCTATCCATCTCTATATCTCTATCTATTTATATCTATCTATCTATCTATCTATCGCTATCTATCTCTATCTATATTTTATATATATCTATCTATCTATCTCTATCTATTTATCTCTATCTCTATCTATATGTCTGTCTCTATCCATCTATCTGTCTGTCTCGATCTATCTGTATCTATCTATCTATCTCTATCTATCTGTATCTATCTATCTGTATCTATCTGTCTCTATCCATCTCTATCTATCTATCTATCTATCTCTATCTGTCTGTCTCTATCTCTATCTATATCTGTCTCTATCTATCTCTATCTACTCTAGCTATCTATCTCTATCTGTCTGTCTGTCTCTATCTATCTCTATCTATCTATCTGTCTCCATCTGTCTCCATCTATCTGTCTCTATCTGTGTCTCTGTCTCTCTCTATCTGTTTCTATCTCTGTCTCTTCTCTATCTATCTATCTATCTGTCTCTATCTATCTATCTGTCTCTGTCTCTATCTATCTGTCTCTATCTGTGTCTGTCTCTCTGTCTCCATCTGTGCCTCTGTCTCTCTATCTATCTCTATCTATCTATCTGTCTCTGTGTCTCTGTATCCATCTATCTGTCTCCATCTATCTGTCTCTATCTGTGTCTCTGTATCTATCTATCTATCTATCTATCTGTCTCTATCTACCTGTCTATCTATCTATCTGTCTCCAGCTGTCTCTGTCTATCTGTCTCTGTGTCTCTGTCTCCATCTATCTGTCTCCATCTGTCTCTATCTAACTGTCTCTATCTATCTGTCTCTATCTATCTGTCTCTATCTGTGTCTCTGTCTCTCTGTCTCCATCTGTGTCTCTGTCTCTCTATCTGTGTCTCTGTTTATCCAGGTGCAATTGTCCAAATTCTGAATGTGCTTATGTCAGCAAAATGAAACAGGAAGCTTCCCAAAAGGCCCTTTAAAAGTCAGCTGTGAAAGCGCTTACAGCTGACTTTTAAATGGCCTTTTGGGAAGCTTTCCCATGGTGCTGTGTGTGACATCACAGAGGCCGGCAGGAAACACAGAAGATGGCCGCAGGAGCATTTAATAGGTATTCACTACGTATGCTCCTGCAGTCATCTTTTGTGTTCACTGCCGGCCTCACTGGAAACGTAGAAACGGCAAGGCAAGGTCTGCGGGCCACCAATGAAGGCCTGCCAGGCCGTTCTATGAGTACCACGGCTGTAGCGCGTTAGGATTGGCTGAGATGATCCTATCCCAGGTACACTGCAAAATATCATTCCCTTCTACTACTCGTATACGTTATGCTTTGAAAGACCAGGTTTTAAATCTGACCTGGTTGTGTTGAACAGATGACATCCGTTAAAATATCAACAATGAGCCGCGCATGTTAGGCTACAGTTCACAGACACGCCTTGTAAGTAGGGATGGGCTGGCAGCTGGTGCTGGTAAAGTCTGCTATGCTATGCGGGAGGCAGAGTTTTTTGGCAAACTCCTCGCTTGAAGCAGAATGGAGGTGGAAAAATCTTCACAAGCTCTGGCAGCGGAGCAGATTTCACCGCCCACCCCTAATTAAATGCTACTAGTGGGCCTGAAGCACTTATTGTGCCACCTACTTCAGTAGCCCTTTAACCATGGTTCTGGCCTGCCACTGCTGAGTATTTGCAGTTTAAACTGCCATTTTGACCTGGCAAGCTACCTGGAAAGTTAACATACTTGCCAGGCCCAAATCTGCTCTTTTATTAAATATAAGTCACCCCTAAGGTAGGCCCTAAGCAGCCCTATGGACAGTGTGCTGTGTATTTAAAAGGTATGACATTTACTTTAGAGTTTTACATATCCTGGTGGTGAAAAACTGATAATTTAGTTTTTCACTACTGCTAGGACTATGCTCCCATAAGTTAACATTGGAATTGCCTTAAAACATCTTTTAGGTGCAATTTCCAATTGGGAAAAAGATAATGATTTGGATATTGGTGTCTCTGGTCTCACAGTTTCAAATCACAACTTAGGGTGAAGTCAGATTTTAAACTGTAAGTCTAATAATGCCACTTTAAGAAAGTTGACACTTTCCTACTGTAACCATTCTGTGCCTCTGCCTGTCTTTTAATACACGTCTGGGCTTGGTGATAGCTGGGTTTTGTGCATTCCCTCTAGACAATCACACAAAGGGATCTGGGTTGTGACATTTGTATCTTGATGGCCTATCACTAGGCTGATAGGCTTCCTGAGGTAGATTGAGAGGTAGGAGCTGACACTTGTACCTCAGTAGGGATGTCCCTGTCCCCATACAAAGAGCTGCATACACCGCTGTAGTGAGCCTGGAGCCAGGGCAGGAAAGGCAAGAACTTTGTGATCTTTAAAGGCCTCTTTGAAGTCTCCCCCATTTCAAAGGCACAACTGGATATACGTACTGGACCCCTGACACCACCAAATCAGAACTTTGCTGGAACCAAGAACATTATGCCTGGAAGATTAGCTGCGGTGCTGTAGGAAGAACTGCCACTCTGCTAACTGCTTTTCTGTGTTGGCCTGCTGCCTGCTGATTACTGTGCAGCAGGAGGGACTGCCACTTTGCTACCTGTTTTGCTATGTTGGCCTGCTTCCTCCTGCTGCTTCCCTAGGAGTGAGAAGGACTGGTCCTGTTCTCTACATCCTTGAACCCAAGTTTCTCCAAGGGCTTGTTGGCTTGCACCCTGTTCTTGAAGTCTCGGGCCATGAAAGACATCCTTCAACTCTGCTTCAGCTGCTGAACTCTGCTATCTGAGAGTCCTCCCTTGCGTGAGGTGCCAATCCAGTCCTGGGCCTCTGCACTGAGTCCTGTAGCTCAATTGGCTCAGTGATGATTTTGCGCCAAACCGTAATTCACACAATGCCTTTCAATGCAAATGCAGTGCTGATCCAATAACATCCCTGCATGGCTCAATGACGAAGTGAGATCTGACTGTGAAGTTCGATGATGATGCAGTGCCTATTTGAGGTCCCGACTGCGAGGCTCGATCATGATGCAGCGCTGATCCAAGGTCCCAACTGCGATGCGGGATGATGATGCAGCACCGATCCGAGGACATTGCTGCAAGACTCAACTTCGATGCATCGATCCGACAGCGTGAATCGGAACCAAAGCATCGAGTCTTTGATGCCGATGCTTGTTCCATCCAAAATACTTCGTGGTCAGCCTGAACTGTGGATTTGCCCTGGTCTAGCGTGACCTCAAGTAACCTTTTAGTGCTATTGACTTCTAAGCACGGTTTTCAGATTTAGTCTTTAAAAATTCATATCTTAAGTTCTACTTATTGGATTATTGTAATTTTGGTCTTGTTATACTCAGATAAATACTCCTCTTTGTTCTTAACTGATGTGGAGCCTTTTGCTGTGTTTTCACTGTGTTACTGTAATTTAAGTGTTGCACCAATACATTACACATTGCCTCTTAAGTTACTCCTGTCTGCTCTATGCTAAGCTACCAGAAAGTGAGCACAAGTTAATTTAGAGTGTGTATTTGACTTACCCTGACTAGAACTGTGGCTCATGCTTGGACAGGGTGCATACCTCTGTCAAACAAAAACCAAATGTCTTACAGAAACCCAATTCATATCCTTTTTGAAGCTCTGTATTAAAACAAATAGATACTGTACACTTCAAATCCACCAGATATCATTCTCAAACCAATGGGCAGACTAAAAGGCTTAATCAGACTGTAGAGCAACATTCAGGGCTCTTAGTGGAGGAAGATCAGGAACATGGGTGCCTTTGGCAAAGTTTGCATACAAAAATTCCTTGCTTTGCTCCCTTGGGGTTTCTCCATTCTATTGAACCTATGGTTTCTATCTTTGGGCAGTAGTTTTACAGCAGATAATGCACCATTACTAGAATCTCTCTTGTTAACACATACATTCTCAGTGCACAGTCTTTTAAAAGCAACAGCAGCCTATAGCATGTTTGCTGATGAAAATAAAATCCCAGCCCCTAATTATACTGAAGAACAACAGGTTTGGTTGTGCCACATCCCAAATTTGTTCCCTGTTTTATAGAGCATTTCCCCATAGATGTCAGTAGGTTCCTCAACAGAAGGACTCCAGTTACAAGAACACTGGAAGATTCATCCTGTATTTCATATTTTCATATTAAAACCAGCTTGGGGAAATCAAATGACCAGACTACCTCCAGTCATCATGGTGCAAGGCCAACAAGAATTGGAGGTAGAGGTAATCTTAGATTCTCAAATTCGAAGGATCTCCTACAATATCTAATAACTTGAGGTAATATGAAACAGTTATGATGTACCAGATAGATCATGAGAGCCAGCATCCTTTTTGCAGGCACGCTGATTAGTCAAAGAGTTTAATAAAAAAACGTCCCAATAAAACAGCATGTTAGACCTGACAGCCTTTGGTGTTGTCTTCTCCCAAACTGTTTGCATTATCACCTCCTGTTTTTTTACTACCTTTTTTGTTGGCCTTAGTAGTCTGTATACTTTACCACTGCTAAAGTGCCCTCAGTCCCTTAAACATGGAAACATTGGCTTGCACATTATTGGCACATTTAATTTACCTATAAGTTGCTAGTAAAGTGGTATTACATAAATGCTACAAATAGGCCTGCACCACTTATTGTGCCACTCACTTAAGTTTCCCTTTAAAATATGTCTCAGGACTGCCATTTCAGCCTGTGTGCAGCTATAAAATATAAATTTTACCTGGCAAAATAATCCTTGTGCCAGACCTAAACCTCCCTGGACATATCATTTTAAGTTTTATATGTTGGGTTTATGAAAAACTCCTAAATTCATTTTTCGCTACTCTGAAACATACCTCTCCCATAGGATAACATTGGGTTAGCTTGTTGAATTTAATATGTGCTAACTTTTGATTGTGAATAGGTAGAAACATAATGTAATTTAAACTACTCTCTAATGGTAAAGTCAGATTTTAAGTATCAATTCTAAAAATGGCAATTTTAAATAGTTTGCATTATCTTGTCCATGCTATTTGGTGCCTGCAGCCTGTGTCATGGGCCACATTACTGTAATTATAGTTGCAGTTGGTCTTTGTGTATTCCTCCCAGACAGGGAGACAAAGGGGGATTAGGTGTTGGCAGGATGGGAGGATATTGGAGCTGTTGCCTGCCCCACTTACTTTTCAAAAGGGCTACCTCCAGCACACTCACACAAACTTGGCACCAGCCTATTGTCACCCTAGACATTTTGGAGCCTAGGCAGGGGAGGACGGAAATATCCAGAACCAGATATGGGGGAAGTCTAGAAGTTTCTTCCACTTCAAAGGCTGGCAGAACCTCCAAAAGGGCTGCCTTGTACCTAAGAGTACTTTCCCAGCTGCTTGAGACCTACTTTGTACTTCAGATAACTGCCCTGCTGCTACAAGAGGACTGCTCTGTGCTTGAAGCCTGCCTTGTACCCACAGAGGACTGCTGTGCTTCTTGAGGCCAGCATTGCTGCTTGTTTCCAGGACTACCAAAGTAGGGGTGGGTGGAATATTCTGTTCTGCCTGGGGAATTTGTGAGATTTGGCACCCCCCTAGCAGGATTTATGATGCTAGGAGGACATCCGGTGAGATTTTTCTAACGAGGGCGGTCACAGCCATTTACAACCATTCGGGGTCAGAAGGCTAGTGCTAGAGTAGAAAATCTACTCAAGCTGCAACAAAATCAACTCAAGTAGGGGAGAGGAGTAGGCCTAAAGGCTAGGGCGGCCGACCTCGAATCTGGGGAACTGGGTTTGAGTCTCGGCAATGAAGCTGAACATCCTGTGATTCTGGGCAAATCACTTAATCTCCCCGTGCCTAACAAAAAGGAATGTGTCCCTCATGTAATGCAACTGGTGCTATGTAAAGCGCTCTGATACCCGATTCGGGTCAAGTTTGCGCTATATAAAGCTCTATAAAAAAAAAAAGTTGCTGAGCCTTCTGGCACACTCTGTGGTGCTATTTGCACTGATTTTGTCAGCACAGAATGCGCTACTGGAGCTAAATCACACTGCAAGCAGCGTGACATGCCTAATTCTGCCCATTGGCGGAGCTTCACAGATTCTTGTGGAGGTTTTATGTAACTCCGTTGAATTCCGTCGAGTCAAATTCTATGAGTTCTGCACACCCCTAGCATAGAGGTGTGGGCATTAGCCAGTGGAATGTGGTAGTGTTCATCCCAGTGCTCTGCTTCAGACATCATTAGCTTTTATTATGTCATCTGTGCCTAATAGAGCATTTCTGCAGCATTTTGTGTTCAATGTGGTCCTACTACATTAGCTGTGTTGTTTATGATATTTTCTACACAGCACATGTTAATTTTCTTGTTAGGGTGTTTTTTAGTGTTGTTAAATTCTAATGACAGTATATTCTGTTGCTCTGGTTTGAATTCCTTAATTAACGAGAAGACAAGAGGCGCTTGGCAAAACAGGCGCAGCTTTGTTTAATTAAACAATATGGCTTGGAGAACAGTTACATGCTTGTGATCTGAGGAGTATCTCAATTACATTGGGTTCATGTTAATCTTTTATACATTTTCTTGTCAAGCCATAAATGCATTGGAAATCCCATATAACTTGATGAATGTTGGTTGCTGCCTTAGGGCCATACAATAATGTTCAAATGTTAACACAGGTGGGTCTCGACCTTGCATGGATACAGTGTGGCCACTGGTGAATCTGTACAGATGTCCGCATTGGGGAGTACATGATCACTATGTGTGCTAGGTCCTGATTGGGTATGTGTTCCTAACTCATGTGGCATCTGACGTTATGGTGTTTTTCGAAGTGCACATGCCCCCTAGGGACATATGTGCAATCTCCCCTGACCATTGTGATTTCGCTGCGCCTATCTGTGGGTTTGATCAAGAGTTTTCTGCCAGCGTGTTTGCCTGCCAGCTACACACCCTCCCTCCTGTGACCTATCAATCAGTGATCTGGTTGCAGGGCCTGCCTGACTACATACTTGCGTGTCGAGGTAGATGTAGAGTTTGGGTTGGAGAATTCTATTAATAAGGACAAACACATCAATATCCATATTAAAAATTCAGATTAGCCTAGAACATGAACTAAACTTTCAAGTGACAATTATTTGGCTTAGGAATTCCACAGTTTTCAGAAACATGCTGTGATGAAAGCTCGAGCGCCCCCTTCTTTTTTATGCACAAGATTCCTTCTATGTCTATGCATTCTGAAGCACACATAGAAAGAGGAAAATGCTTCTAAGGATTTTTTTTGTGCAGGAAGGTATTCCCGCACAAGAACAATTCTGCTTACAATGGTGCCTTGGTTCCTGCATTGCGATACCAAAGGGGATGATTGGCCCTAGGAAACCAAAAGTGCTGCAGCACAGGAATGCATCATATGATGTTAAACATGACACATTCCTGCCCTTTCATGCGGGGCAGTGCAGGAAAGTGTCTTGCTGCATTGTGCTGCATGAAACATTAATAAATCTGCCCTTAAGAGTCTGAATTATTGTGGAATAGAAATGTGGGTGTAGGAAAGTCTCAAGAAACTATTGTGAACAAGCTTGGTATGTCTCATCTAGAAATCAGATGATCTATATGCAAAATCAGTAGTTACAAGGATTGTGGGTGAGGGATTAAATGACATGGCTTACCAGTATCAGGGCTAAACCCCTCTGCTCACTCTCTATGTGATTAATGTTTGCCATTGTTTTAGAGAAGAAGAGGATTCAAACAATACATCAAATAATAATCACAATACCTATTCTAATGCTTAGTCAAAAACAAAACTTTATAAAGGTTTAAAGTTTTTTTTAATCAAATCGTTTAGGAGGTCATCTTCATTTTAAATCTTAAGTTAATTCAAATTAATCTCAATAGTCAATAAATGACAGAAATATAAAAATCAATCATATAATAAATTCATCAAGCTTGCTCCATAAAGAAATAAATCCCTATTCTAAGAATCAGGTTGCAAATGGAGTTTGTCAGAACCCATAAAGCATTCTAATTCGAGAGAAAGTGAAAGAAAAGCATAAAGCTTCAGCATTTAAATCAATTCAAAAGGATCAAAAATATCAAAGCAGAACTTCCCATAAAGAGTAGTTAGAGAGACTCAGTAGAGTCTCAAAGCAATATGACATAAAGTCAGGGTCTGAGTAATGTGTGGATAGAATGGGCAAAGAGTGGCAAGTGACTTTTATGATTATGTAACAAGCTTCTCTTCTCGTCACCCATCAGCCAATCAGTGTCCAATATTGTCCTCGGAGCAGGACCACTCCTCATCATCTCACACAAATACAACAGTTCATGAACTGCAATGTTACGTTTTCAACAAATTAATATCAACTATGCTTTCACATGGAGTTCACTTTCTTCGGGCTTTTTTCCCCACATATGTACGAAGTTATTTAGCTTTCTAATATCAGTTTCTAAAACATAACTATGTAAAATCGAAACTTCTGTATTTAATGAAAAGAAAACATTTCTGTAAGATCATCATTAAGCAGAAAAACAAGTAGGTTTAAAAGTCAAGCTCACATTTTAGACTCTGCAATTCAATGCATGAATTCTTCCTTACCATACAAATGACAATATTTATCATGTGTTAACAGTAGTTTTTGTGTATATAGAAGCATTATACAGAAATATTTGAAACTATATGAGTGTCTCTTAATTATCAAAGCAAATTGATCATGCAGAGGTCAGAATTATACTTTTTATGCATAATCAGCATTCTCTATTCAAGCTTGTTTTTCAAGCAGCTTTCAAGTAATGAAATGCTGCACTAATAATTTTTTAGGGGGTGCAGCTTGGCTAGCCAAGATGGCAGTCGCACTCTAAGAGTGCCTCCACCCCTTTACTATCCTTGACAATCATGTACCTCATCCAGTGGCATCCTTCACGCTGGGGCACTTTCAGACTTAAGACCCTCCACCGGGCACCGGCCCGTCGACATACAAGCCCCTACGGCAGGCCGGGGAGCTGGCGGCGGTATCTTGATGGTCAGCCCCGAGCAGGTCAAAATGGCGGTGGCCCGACTCTTCACTCAGGAGCTGCTCCGTGAACCTGGTGGTGGCCGTCCTGCTGCGGAGCACACTGAGGGCCTTGCTATCAGACGGACTGCCCCGACAACCCATTGCTCCCTCTGTGAGGTCAGCTTGAATAGATCTCTGGGCCCGGAGAGCTGCGGAGCCCGAGTTGACGGCTCGCATTGGAGAGGGCCTGTGGGAGGTGTGATGGCGCACGGCTGCTGCCTTCAAGTGGATCGGTGGATATTGTGGGGGATGAGCCCTGGCACCATACCTCACCCCTGCGATCCGCGGTGCCGATGGCGCGCTCCCCCGCCGTGGAGGCCTGCCGGACTATTGTGAGAGCTGCCCTCACCGCGCTCAGTGAGGAACAGGCCTGCCCTGCGCCCGCCCTCTGAGGCCTCGGAGTGGCGACTCATGGCTGTGGCGGGTGGACGTGATCCCTAGCAAAGTGCCAGGTGAGGAGGAACTGCCTGGGGGGGGGAGCGCGCGACGCTCTGCCTCCAGCGACTGGGCCACCCATTGCTTATTGATTATTGAGGAGCCCCCTGTGTGGATCTGCAGAGGCAATCGACCTGTGGTCAGCAGGGTGCCTCAGAGCGTGACTGTGTGGTGCGGGGTGTGGCTCTTCCTGCTGGCTCCCGTGTGCTCATCGGGGGGCCCAGAGGTGGGACCTGCCAGGTTCGGGCCCTGTCTGCCCCGGCTCCCACTTGGGCCATGTGAAGTGGCCTGAAGTCGCGATGAACTGAAGCGGCCCTGTTGTTCTCGGCCCGCTACCAGTGGGACTCGGCTGCTGGGCCTTGTTGTGTCACCCATTTCTGTTTAGGTGGGCAGACCCCCGGAGTGAGAGGGGCACACACTGGTCCCTGCTGCGGTGATCCCTGTCTGTGTCAGGGTTGTGGGGATGGGCGCCCATAATTCGGCCCGCGGTCGGTGGGACTTCTCACCTACTGCGGGGGGGCCTGCTTCCTCCCCCCACCACATAGAGTCCTGCGGAGGGAGCAGGACTGAGACAGAGGCATCTTTTAGCTTTCCTGTACCTGCGTTGGCTGGTGGGGGGCACCGAGGCTACGCAGCACCCAGGGAGGGGTCCGTCACCTTGGAGTGAGACAGAGTGGGGCAAACCGGACCTGCATTGGCCCGTGGGGTGCCTGGCACGGCCCGCGGGGAGAAAGCCTCCTTGATCGGACGAAGTACTGAAGGTGGAGACAAGTGCACCTCACGGCCCCCAGTGACAGAGACTTAGATCCCCAACAGTCCTGAAGAGCCCCCCAGATCCTCAATCAGCACTCAAGTGTGGCTGAGCGCTTCCAAGTCCCCAGTCACCACTGAAAGAGGTTTCCCGGTCACCCCCCTGGACATGGAGGTGCCACATTGAGTCTCCTCGTCTGTTGGGTCCCTGGCACGGGGGTGGCCTGAAAAGATTGACATAGTGGCCCGGGTGCCTGCACCTCTGCAGCCTGCGATGACCCTCCTGAGGTGGCGAGACCCTCCCGCAAAGATACGCTGGTCAACATCTCTGCAACCCAGGTGACGAAGGCAGGGCGGGTCTGGAGTACTCTCGTGAGCAACCATGCAGAAAGACAGAGGCGTTAAACCAGCGTCGACTCAGACCCGTATGGAGCAATATGCAATCAATGGCCCCGGACACAGTGAGTCTGCATGCCCTGCGGGTGCCCACACAGAGGGTGACCTGGCCACCATCCTGCAGGCCATCAAGACCTGTCAGGAGTCAATGGAAACTAAGACCTGCGAGGCACGGGTGGACATGGCCCTCATACGACCTCCGCAATGCAACCGCTCGCATCACCGAAACGAAAACCTGTATCTCGGAGGTTGAAGATGATGTCTCCACCCTGAAGGCGCAAGTAAAGCAGCTGCTATGCCACACGTCTGACCTTCATAGGGGAGCGGAGGATGCTGAAAATCGATCGCGTCGTAATAATCTCCACCTAGTGGGTCTTCCTGAGGGGACGGACCCCGTGCAAATGAACGCCTTCATTGAGGACTGGATCAAATCCTGGATGCCCCCGAATGCCCTGCTTTGTGGTGGAGAGGGCCCACAGAGCGCTTGCGCCAAAGCCGCCACCAGGCACCCCCCACCGGCCAATAATAGCAAGAATTCTGAACTTTAAGGATCATGACGCCGTCCTGCAGGAAGCACACTCCCGGCGAGATCTGTCCCACAACGGTGCCAAAATTAGGATCTTACCTGATTACACCAAAGAAGTGCAAGCCCAAAGAAGATCATACACCCAGGTGAAGCAGAAGCTACGGGCCCTCAACTTGCAATCCCGGCTTCTCTTCCCGGGTCGTCTCAAAGTGATAGTTCAAAATAGGACGCACTTCTTTGACATGCCGGAGGCCGCTTGGACGTGGGTGACCGAAGAAACACCCACTCCGCCCATATCTGATTTTCATTACTAATGACTTTATCTGGATGGTTGTAAATCCTTAATGGTAAAGGGGCTGAATGCATCGACCCACACCACGCTACCTTAGTTAGTCTTTCTTGCACTCTTAGTCTCTGTTCACTGGGCGAATGACTTCAATTGGGGAAGTATGGGGAGGAGGGTTGGTTTGGACTGGGGGAGGGACTGTTTTCCCTGTTTTAGATTTAGTCTGTGTCAGCCTGTTTCCCCACGAAACTGTGCACATTGCTAATGCTCTCTCCCTGTTTGACCCGAATACCATAATTAACTGTCCTCAGCTGCCCATAGGGACAACCCTGGGGGAGCGCCAAGGCACCCCTGACTGCTGGCCCCACATGTCATCCCCCTAGTGCAATGATGAGACAACTTAGCGGGAGTGAACCCTGTAGAGTACTCTCATGGAGCGTTAACAGACTCTTAGATAAAATTAAACGGACAGCGATTTTAAAGTATGCAAGGCGTACCCACCCAGATGTCCTTTTACTGCAGGAGACACATCTGATGGGAAATAGGTGCCCCTTTCTAGCGTGTCAGGAATTCGAAAGGGTGTGGCACACAGGGTTTACTAGAGGAGCTCGTGGTACGGCAACACTCCTGCGACGTTCCCTTCCCTTCACACCGGCCCATACGGTAAGCGACCCCCTGGGGCATTTTGTCACCCTCACAGGTACCTTAGGAGATGCTCTCATCAATCTGATGTCCGTTTATGCTTCACTGGCGAACCTAGACTCCACTCTCCACGCAACAGTGGCGGCAATCTCCTCCCTCCCCCATGGTCTGACGGTGATTGGAGGGGACTTCAATGCCATCCCCATGCCTGCTAAGGATGCCACTTGCTCACTGTCCTCCCATAGGAAAACAGGGGCCAAGCGTCTTAGTGACTGGTCCTCCACACTGGGCCTTTGCGATGTTTGGCGAACTTGGCACCCTACAGCAGTGCAATACACACACATATCGGCAGCACATAATACCCACTCCCGTATTGACCTCATTTTTATGCCAGCCCCAGACTGTAGATCAGTTACAGAGATCCAAATCCTGGCGAGAGGCATTTCAGATCACTCCCCACTACTTATGCAGATAGGGGGCCCCATGGGAGCAACCTGCCCTATGTGGAGGTTGAACGCATGGTTCCTGCAGGACCCGGAATATAAGCGTGCGATTGAGGGGTAACTGAAGCATTTTTTTCACACCAATGAGGGCACTGTCCAGCTCAAGGGCACACTCTGGGAGGCGGGTAAGGCCACAATCCGTGGGTATGCCAAGGGGTTCCTAAGGCACAGACGGCGTACCCAAGACCAACATCTCTCCCAGCTTGAGGCCAGAGCCCTCACCTAGAAGTGACGGCAGCCAGCACAAACGCAGAAGCTGATCGGCGGCAACTCCACTTAGTACAGGAAGAGATTAGGACTATCTCCTTCGAATCTGCCAAGATGCTTTGGCGATCTTCGGTGGCCCGAGTCTATGGCTGGGGACACAAGAATGGTAAACTGCTTCATTGGCTTGCCACTCACCCCCTGGCCAACCGTATAGTCCCTGAGATTCAAGACCCCGAGGGCAAGTCGCACGTACCCCTGCAGATATTGCGCAGACCTTTGCAAACTACTATGCTGGGCTGTACACAGTAGACCGCCCACGCAACTTAGCTGCTGGCTCCCTCTTTCTGCAGGGTGTCTCCCTTCCAGGGCTCCCAGAGAGAGACATCAAGGCCCTGGAAGAGCCCATTACTCCTGAGGAGATCGGTGAAGCGATGACGGCGCTGGCTACCCGCAAGACTCCCGGCCCGGATGGGCTGCCAGCGGAGTATTATGCGCCATTAAAGGAGATTCTGATCCCAAAGCTTCATGCACTTTTTGAGGAGGTGCTGTAGAGAGGCACTTTTCCCTCTGTCACAGACGCCGCCACCATTGTGGTTATACCTAAACTGGACCCTTCCCCAGCCTCATGCTCCAACTACTGTCCCATTTCCTTGCTTAGTACTGAGATTAAAGTCTATGCTACGATTCTCAGTGCCCAGCTGAGATGGGTGATCTGCGCCCTCATACACCCTGATCAATGCAGCTTCATGCTATACCGTAGCAAACGCCATTGCCTGAGACGCCTACACATGGCCCCTGCTCACCGACCTCTTCTCACACCGTATTTAGCCTTAGTGGTCCTTTACTTTGAAAAGGCCTTTGATACGGTTGACTGGAGCTACTTGGGGAGTATGCTGGAGATGGTAGGGTTTGGTCCTCACTACCGGAAGCTGGTGGGAGTCCTGTATTCCAGCCCATCTGCCAGGGTCCTTGTGAATTGGGTACTATCCAATGCCTTTCCCATCAGGAGGGGGACCCGTAATGGATGACCGCTCTCCCCTCTCCTGTTTGCTCTGGCGATAGAGCCGTTGGCCTGTATCATATGTGCGGATGAACAGATACAGGGGTGGCGCTGGCACGGTTCCCATGAAGACTGTATCACCCTTTATGCAGACGATGTTCTGCTCTTTCTGGCTGATCCAGCCCAATCGGGACCACGATGCCTTCAGATACTCTAATCCTTTGGGGAAGTGTCTGGTCTGCGTCTTAACCTGGCTAAATCCAACCTGGTGCCCCTCCATGCATCACGGGAGTGTGTGGACTGGCAAACGAGCATTCCCTTATGGAGACTCTCCTTTAAGTACCTTGGCCTGTGCGTGGCCCTGCTCCCCGAGCTGACATGGACCCTCAATGTCAGCCCTCTACTCAAGTGTACAAAGGACGATCTCCGTTGGTGGCAGTCCCTCCCGCTCAACCCCCTTGGCAGGATCGCCCTGTTTAAGATGATGATTCTGCACCTCCTGTACGTCCTCCAGAACCTCCCCCTTCACCTCCCTCACAGCTGGTTCAAAGGACTGGATGGTACAATTGTGACCTTCCTCTGGTGGGGCAAGCGGCCACGTCTGGCTCTCCCACTTTGTCAATGACCCCCGTATGATGGGAGAATGCGTCTGACAAACCCCTTCCTGTACTACCTGGCCACCTGCCTCCTCTTGATCCACGATTGGTTCAATGGTGGATGGGTGGATCCAGCCTATTGGCTAGAATTGGAGAGCCTTGGGTTCCCGTGGGTCCAGGCCCTGTTGTATGGGGCACCAGTTTCTCGCACTCTGCCATCGGTCACCCGGATGACTTTCCTAGCATTGCGATCCACGCTGCAGCACATTCAATGGGACCGCAAAATTACTGTGCAGACACCCCTTTGGCACAGCACATGCCTGCAGGAGGTCGGGACACTAACGGGTTTCCACAAACAGGACCTCATCGGTATCACTCGCCTGGGAGATGTCTGGAAGGGCAGGCACTTGTCCTCCTTCCAGGAACTGCAGCAAACATATTCCCTACAACCCACCCATTTCTACAGATACCTCCAACTACGCCACGCCTTGACCCCTCACATTCTCGATTGCTCTGAAGTCCCGGAGTTTAGCCCGATGGAAGCTAAGCTCCTCATGGGGAACCTTGGGAAGGGGGGAGTGTCCCAAATATACCAATTATTGATAACACCTAGCCCAACCTAGACCCCCTTAGGAACAGATGGGAACAGTGGGTTGGCCCATTAGAGGAGGAAGACTGGAGAGACGCACTGATGGCCTCCAGGGTATTAACCATGTCAACCAGGCTCCGTCTCATTCAAATTTACTATCTTCACTGTGCATATCTTACTCCTGTGAAGCTTTACAAAGCCGGGTTTTTCCATCCCCTCAATGCCTGCGTTGTGAGGTGGACCCAGCTGATTTCTACCACATGGTCTGGTCCTGTAATATCCTCTCCAGCAAATGGAAGTCAGTTGTAGCGGAATTAAGTGGCATTCTGGGTTGGACTGTCCTCCTTAGCCCTCTTGCCCTTCTCCTGGGAGTGATGGATGGGCTGGATGGTTCCCGCAATGATAAGCTGTTTCTGCGGACGGCCACATTGGTGGCCAAAAGAGACATTGCAGCGGCCTGGAAGGACTCGGCGGCTCCCTCTCTGGCTAAATGGCCTAAGGGGGTGGATTGGTGCGCTGTCCAAGAAAGATCTGTTTACGAGGTGCGAGGCTGCCCGGCGAGACATGGGCGGATTTGGGGCAAATGGTTGAACCTACTGGACTGAATGGTAACGATCAGTGGTTGGGGGGGCTGGGGATGATGTTCGATTCTAACTGTGCCTAGACTAATTGGGGAAGATTCCATGATTGTACTGAAATGTCTAAAACATCACAGTGTCGATCTGTTCTGTTTGTTGGCTTTAAAATCCAATAAAATTTGTTATAAAAAAAAAAAGTAGGCCTAGTATAAGTAAATGAAATAGCTTACAGTTTTGTGCATTCAATCACATTATTTTCATCAATGCTTGCATGTTAGTTCTGCACATTTATTATGACCAGCATTATTTTTCATTAAATTTCAAATCTGCCTTACCAATTTCCCTATCTGATTTTTGTCAAATGAATCATCTGAGTCCATCCTCGCTTTCATTTGAGTCTTTTCTCTTTTTAAACTCTCATATTATTTTGCCTTTCCATATTCTTCACAAATACGATCATTTAATGCTAAGTCCCTCTCCATTTGTCTGTTTCTTTCTCAAATGTTTCCTTTTTTAATACAAAATTTGCAAAGTTTAAAAACTGCAAGCAAGGTTAGTATGCAAATCCATGCAGCTATTATAAGCACAAATATAGCTTTAATAATCCCTTTTCCAGTTGTTTTGAACCAATTTCCAATACCAGAAAATACTTTGGCTACATTTTCCTAAACACTAGATACCCCTACAGGTTCTAATTCAGGTTTCAGGTCAGAGATGTTCTTTGCAAATTCTAAAATGTTTTTACTTTCATCTGGGATGTATAAACAACAATGCTTTGTTTTTAGCATCTTGCAGACGCTGCCTTTTTCCGTGAGAAAGATTTATAATGCTAATCGAGTTTGAAAAACCATTGATCTAATAGATAATAATTCTCTATTTAGAACTAATTAAACTCTGGAAGTACTGGCTGTCAATTTGTCAACAACTGTTGAAAGCTTTCGGATTTTGTAATCATTTAAAAAAAACTCTAACTGGTGGAATTATTGCACCAAATATATCTCCAAGTAATTGTGTTCCATCACTCATACTACGTCATGTATGTCTCTGTGATGATGTCATTGTTAATGTGTCTATGCTATAAACATGATGTGTCTCCGAAAATAATAAAGCTAAATAGCAAAAATGCTCTCAATCAGCTGGCTATTGGAAAAAAGCATATTGTCAAAAAACAAAAAAAACTCCTGGAATGACTGTTTATTCTCCTTTTAAAATTTGCCATGCACCTCCCATAACCTCAACTCTGTCTTCACAACTACTAATTCCTACCTGTCTGTTTCTACTTTGGGTGCTTCTTCTGTAAACACATATTTTCCCTTTTGTCCTCTGTCTAATTTCAATTTTGGATAAATCATTGTCTTCTCAAATTCATCTTCCTCTTTCGTCCAAATGTTTTTCAAAACATCTTCCTCTCTATTTTTACTGTATGAAATGTTTGTGTTCTTTCCCTCCAATATCATAATGAACACCTTCTCTAAGGGTCTCATAAAGCAGGTTAAATTGGTTGTGTATGCCTTAACACTATCTATAGGCATTTCGTTTGCTTGTGGGGTTAAATTCCTGCTCCTTTCCAATGGAATGCTAGAAAGAACTAATTCATAATTCGAGTAAAGATTTTCTTGCCTATACACTTAAGTAAGCTAAATACTACATGTTATTGCATATGATACAGGTATGTGGTGATGTCACCTCTTTTGCAGCTGATGAAGGTAAGTGGGCACAGACATAGCAATCTTTTGTGTCCCGTGCCTGTGTGCATTCCTGTATTAATCTGGAGCACACATTAGTAGAGTAATCTTCTTGTTTGTAACTCACAAATTATGCTTTTAGCTTTGTCCATCTACTCTGTGTGTGCATGTTGTAGTCTCAGGTGTAGATGCAGATTTATCTGTCTCTTTTGCCAAATATAGCTCTATTAATGTTGTTATAATCAACAAAACTGTTACTAAAAAGACAATACCTATAATAATCTTGCATGTATTTCTATTTACCATTAAAGATAATGGGGTAACCCTGTGTCCCTCAGAACCTGGGTATATACAATCTGTAAACAAAAATGGTTCTGTCGGGAAAGACAATCGCTTTGCTCAATGTACACAATGCGATCTGAACTTTCAATTTTTCAGATGTGAATCATAATTTGCATTCAAAGGACACACCAAAGAATCAACAATTTTAGTAAAGTTAAAGTTATTTACTCAATTTTTTGGATTATACACAATAATGAAGGCTGTCTATAATACATAAACATACGACAATAAACAAGTGACTATAGTGTGGAATAAGTGACTTGTGGTGATATTATCCCAGACAATAATATTGTTCCTGTCAGAACGAAGCTGACAGGAATGAAGGAAGACGTGTTCCTTTGAATTTAGGATCGCCTTGGCGGCCAATTCTTTCCCCACCAATTAATACATCTTCAACCGGCTGGTGAAGATAATTACATTAGATGAAGATAATTACATTACATATTTGAAGGCTGTCACTTCTTGTCCTTTTTGTCCTGATGAAGACCCTCCCCTGACGCCTAATCAGCTGCGCAAACGACAAGGGTCGAAACGTCGACGTTACAGTCACCCATAGTCCATCCAGTTCCCTACCTTGAATATAAAAGCAATATTATTGTCTGGGATACATGTATTAAGAAACGGACATGACAAATTAGCATTTTTCTTTTTGTCCATTTATGTTTATCCATGTGTGTTAACTATGTATAGCACTTTTCACGTATCACCACAAGTCACTTATTCCACACTATAGTCACTTGTTTATTGTCGTATGTTTATGTATTATAGACAGCCTTCATTATTGTGTATAATCCGAAAAAATTGAGTAAATAACTTTAACTTTACTAAAATTGTTGATTCTTTGGTGTGTCCTTTGAATGCAAATTATGATTCACATCTGAAAAATTGACAGTTCAGATCGCATTGTATACATTGAGCAAAGCGATTGTCTTTCCCGACAGAACCATTTTTGTTTACAGATTGTATTTCTATTTAGGCAACACCTGTTTGACTGTAATCAGATAGTTAAGCAAAATATATATATATATAGCAGCAATATTTCAGAAGTTTAGTTCAGATTATTTCAAGCAGTTTCTTTTTAGCACTTAGAATTCTTTTAAACAGTCTTTTCTTTTAGCAATTGTACTCTTTAGCTCTTTATTTACAGCAATCCTCGTATAGTCATCTTTAACCCTACTTGGCCTTCTTCTAAATGTTAACTCTACTCTTTTTTAGTAACCTTGGACATAGGGAATCTTCTTTAAAATAAAAAACAAATTCAGTCTTTAGCACTGACTCATTTAGCACTTGATTTGTGTGGTATGGCCATTCAGTTGAAAAATACCTATGACATTATTGGCTTTTGCTGATCTTTTTTTGTCTCTTATACCACTTGACTCTGTTTCTTCTGCAACTGCTGGCGGTATGCAATCAACTAACATACACAATCTCAATTTCCTTTGACCATAAGACTGTGGTCATTAAGCAGTGAGAGTGACTCTTCTTGTGCCAGTACTTGTTCTTTCACCAGAATAATCTGCTTGTATTGGTGCTGCCTCAATTGTGCTCTCAGGTTAAAATCTCCTTTCTTCTTCTTCAGATACTTCAGTCCCACTTTGAGAAATCACAGGAACCTGGATTGGTGTGACTGTCATTCTTTGCCCCCTCTCCTCTCTGCTGTTGTGCCTCTTGCTGTATTGCTCCTTCCAATTGTCTAATTTGTTATGGCTCTGTCACTAGTACTCTTCGTTCAGGCTCATAGAACACTGTTTCTTCACATGGATTTCTTACTCTTTGGTTATTGCACATTTAACAGCAGTGTTTGTGATGAGGATCACCTCGTAGGGGCCTTTCCACATCAGCTCCAGGCAAGACTTCCGAACATGTTTCTTTACCAGAACCCAATCACCAGGACTAAGGTCGTGGCTTGGCACTCAATGTGGATTTAAGGTGACAGCTTCAGCCTGGTGAGAGACAGAGTGCAGCATGCCAGCCAATCCTTTGCAGTAGTCAAGCATCATGTCATCTGTAATATTTAAAAGTGCATTTGCAGGTACAGCAGGCAGTCTCATCGCACTCCTCATCAAGATTTCATGAGGGGATAAACCAGTCTTTCTGTCAGGGATGTTTTAGAAACTCATCAACATCGACAGTAATGCATCTGGCCATTTCATAGATGTGGAAGCACAAACATTTTCCATTCTGGACTTAATGGTGCCATTTGTCTGTTGAACGATTCTAGAAGCTTCAGGTTGATAACCACAATGTAATCTCTGCTCAATCTGTAAAGCTGCACAAATCATTCTCAGTACCTCATTATTAAAATGAGTCCCATGATCTGACCTAAGAGAAACCTGCAATCCGTACCTCATGATTAACTCCATCAATTTACAGTTTTGCTACAGTGAGACTGTCATTTCCCCATCTTGGAAAGGCTTCCACCGCTCGAGAGAAAATGTATCCTATAACCAGGATGTGTCTCAATTTGTTGCAAACAGGCATCTCAATGAAGTCCATTTGCATTCTAATAAAGGGTCCACCTGATCTTCCTATGTGACTTTGTGTTACTGGTGTCCTCTTTCCAACGTTCATCTGTTGACATGTCACACAATGAGAGCACAGTTCCTCTGCAAGCATCCTAAATCTGGGATTAAACCAATTTTGTCTGAATATTCTGAGCACTGCATCTCTTCCCAAATGTATTGAACCATTGAAGTATTGTGTCATTGGGAACATAAAAACATTCATCTGCTAACATCTAGATGCAATTTGCATTTTTCTTGTTTCCTGCTCTGACCTAACCCAGCTGTTCTGCTTCTGAAACATTTTCCTGCAATCTTTTAAGCTCTTCCCAGGTATCAGTCACAGACAGAAACATGGAGAAATTAATCTCTTCTTCTGATTCATTTGAGTAAATCCTGTTAAATCTGCAAGCCACAAGTGCACAGTGTGGTGCAACTTAATCTGTAAATCTGTTTCCAACAGTGATATATCCACTGTCACTCATGTGGGCTGCACATTTTGCAACTGCAATTTCTGCGGGTTTCTGTAGTGCATACATTAATCTTCTCACATGTTCCCCATTTCTTGTGGGGTTTCCAGATGAGGTCAGGAAATTTCTTGTGATCATAACTGTCCAAAATCATGCACAACAACAAAGCCATATTGACTATCTGTAAATACAGGCATTCATAGAGACAGGGCGTGACATAGACTTTCTCTCAGCTCTAGCAAGGCTTGTAAACACTCTTTGTCCCATGGAAGTGATTGTTTGTGTGTCAGCTTCTTCAGAGGCTTAGCCACTAGTGAAACATTTGGTATCCAGTGTCTATCGCAGCCAACCATTCCCAAAAACATTCAGATTTTTCTCTCTGTGTTCTGGGTGGGCTCATCTGAAAAATGGCTTCAACTTTCTCAGGGGACACTTTCCTTGCTCCTTTCTCAATGATATGTCTCAAATATTGGACCTATTTCCGGCACTGTTGCACCTTACCTGGGAACACGTTATATATGTTCTCTGCCAGGTGATTTAAAGGTGCAATCATGTCCTGTTTTCAAGCTTCGCATGTATCTGATGCCATAAACAGGTCATCAATGTATTGCACAAGAACTGAACAGGAGGGCACCTTTAGGGGCTCCAGATTCTTTTCCAAGATCTGGTTGAAAATGAACGGGCTCTTTGTAGACCCCTGTGAAACTCAATACCATGCCAAAACTTTCTCTCTGAACATGAATGAGAATAAGAACTGGCTGACCTCATGTAGTGGGACAGAGAAGAAAGGCTGACAAAAGTTCACAACAGTGAACTATTCTGCAGTGCACGGAATCTGAAAAAGGATGGTGACTGGATTCAGTACCATGGGACAACATGGAACAACAATGCTGTTAATCTTTCATTGTCCCTGCACAATCCAATATTTTCCATTAGGTTTCTGTAAACCCATGATCGGAGAGTTGCTTGGGCTTCCAACAATTTCTCTCAATGTCCCTTTCCTAAACATGTCTTCGATAACTGGAGTTATTCCTGCAATTTTTTTTTGGGCTCAAGTTATATAGTGGTGCTTTTGGATACACAACATTAGGTTTTACTGTAACTTAGACAGGTTCTATACCTTTAATCAGTCCAGTAGCTTTACCTGTAAAATATCCCACACTTCTGGATTTACTGTCTCTTTTAAAACTGGAGGCAATTCTTTAATTGTCCTCATGGGATATAATCGTACAGCTGTTTCTTGCTGGGCCATCTTGAACTCTATGCCTCATCATGGGTCTGAAACTCAACACCATCCGGTGTACAGTAAATATTTTTGAGCAATTTAACTCGCACAATAAATCTCTCCCTAACAGGTTCATAGGACTAGAGTTCAGGACAACAAACTGATGATTTTCTTCCAATGAATTAAATTTTACAGGGACATTTCTGAAACTGGGTTGGAAATCTGTTTATTTGAAACTCCTGCAACTTAGATCTTCTTTATCCAAGAGGTGTAGGTCTGAGACTTCCGCTGTTCCAACAGTTGATCTGGTAGAATCTGTGTCAATCAGAAATGAGGCTTGGTGGCCTTTACTTCTCAGTCTACAAATGGTCCACTCTGGTCTACCTTTAAGACTGCAACCTTCCTCCTTCCTCAGATACCATCATTGGGAATTGTTGGAGCCAAAACTGTCATTGTCTAACATCGAGAACTGTTGAAACGTATTCTGGTTCCGAAACGAATTTAGATTTGTTTTGGGCATTTGGTTTATATCAAATCTAGGGTTTCCCATATTTTGAGGGATCATCTGAGCCTGCGGAACTTGCATCATCAGAACCTGTTTCTGCATTGGCACTTGCATCTGAACCAGTATGTTCTGCATCTGCATCTGATTTCATCCTTGCATTTGGATGCTTCCATTTGCTCTATCAAGATTAAGCCTACACTTCCTCTTCCAATGCCTGATTTTATAACAAAGGTGACAGGGAGTCATTTTCTTCAGCATTGCAACATCTACACCAGAACTCAGATCAACCAGAACACCTCTACTTCTACCCTCTGAAACACCAATTCCTCCTTGAACATTTTAAGCCTGCATTCCAGCACTTTTCATACCTTCTTGAGTTCCTGCAAAGGAATGATTCTGTAAACATTTCTGAGCAAACTTTGCGTGAGCCAACATAAATTTTACATTAAGCATTTTCCGCTTCATCTCTTGTTCATCACTGTAATACTTTGCATACATTCCTTCCACTGTTTTGTAGAAACACCTGAAGCAACTGCTCATAGTAATCATGCACTGATTCTTTTGGCTTTTGTGAAGTTCTTTTATTCTTTACTCAGTCAATATCCTTTTGAGGAACCTTCCCTTTCAGAAATGTAATCACTGCTTCGTATTTCTCCATGACTACAGGTGATAGTGCATTAGTGTGAGCATCTCTTGTTGGTTCTACATATGGCCATTGTACAGCAACTTTACACTCAGTCCACAATGCATTCCGGTCTACAATGTCAAAGAATGTATTCAAATCAATCCATAGCACTTTTGAAATTGTAATAAATCTATCAACTTGTGTGTACCACTGCACAGGCTTGTCTTTCAATTTTTGAAAATTATTTGTAAATGCTGAAAGATTTCCTCTACTCCAAGTCTCATGAACATATGCTCCTTATGGTATTTAGCAGAAAGGATAAGCTGAGTTTGGTTTTTATTTGTTTCATCTACTTCTTTTACACATTTTACTAATTCAGTAATGTGCAATCGCATTCCTGAAGAACTCATCGTCTCAATAGATTAATCATTCAAATGTAACCTAAAATGTTTCTGACATGAAACACTTTTTGAAATGTAAACTTTATATTTTCTGGCTAATTCTGTCAGTTTGCCATGTGTAACTGCTGCGCGTCTAATGATTTCTTTACACAAATGTATCAGTGCTTTTTCATGGTACTGGTTCACATGCTCAAGTTCTAGGCATCCCCTGTTCATTTGTTCCAATTCTGTTTTTGATCTGGAGACATTCAAACATCTCTCTTTCTCAGTTTGCAGTATAATTAAAACTTGACCATTTGTTTTTTTATTCTCTGCCATCTCATTGATCCATGGGGGAGAAAATCCCATAATGAAATAGTGCAGTTTCACCCTGTATAGTTGGTGGTATAAAGACAATCTTTCTCCCCTTTCTCAACAATTGAACTGTTTGTGGTGGTGCCCATGCAACAATCTGTGAATTCTGTGATGTCGGGATACACCCTGTCACAGGTGCTCCTCCAACAGCTCCTTGAGCTACTGTATTTGAAATACCATTAATCAGAGCAGTCATTGTGCGCATCTCTAATGGTTGTGCTTTCACAACCCTAGTAAAAGATGCAGATACAAATGCAATTGAAGCAGCAACACCTGGAGGCATCACTGTAGAAACCTTCTCAATTCATGCAGGAACAACATTTGATCTAACAAGTTGTACAATAGGCTGTGTCATCACGTAGTGGTCTCTCAATTTGAACCATATCGGGTCAACAGTGACTATAGCCACTGTCACATCCGATGTTGGCATACCTTCAGTATTTGTTACAGGGGCCACATATGGTGGTGGATGTGCGACTAACAATGCATCCAACATTTCATCCCCTGAATCACTCTTGGAATCTGATTTCTTTGCAGCACCCTCTTTTTCAACTTTTCAGTAGTAATGGCTGGATACAGCCTAGTCCCTTCAACAATAGCTTTTCTGCATCTCTGTGGTTGTTCATCCCATTAATCATTTGGATACTTACGCACTTCTCTTCTAGTTTTAATATGGCACTTCTCCTTCTCTTTAGTACTAGCTGTTTTCTCCCAAATATTTAATACTTTGTATTATGTATGTCTAGGTGGTGGCTTCATCACGTACAATTTCTCCCTCAATCTTTCAATTACTTCAGTTCATATGTACCATATCTTGGAAAGCTCAAAGGACCTTCCTTTTCAAAAATCTTGCACCATTGACAAAGCCATAAATGTGTATGTAATCCCACATTTGCTGTCATATAATGTGCAGGTGTTCCTTCGGGAGGCGCCTCTTCACGTTCCCGTACCAGAACTGTCACATCACCACTCACAATAGTAAATCCTTTAAAACATTTCAAGATTTTGAATTATTCATCAATTTGCAAACAGCGTAATTCAACTTTCACAAATGTTTTGATTCTATTTTGTAAAAGTCCAAATTATTTTCTCCAATCCCGTAAAAGCTTTAAGACTCATATACCAAATTCAATGCTGCACTTACACAACAATTGACCTATAGCAGCGCGGCACTCTGTGTCGTAATCAACCTATAGCAGCGCATACGCCAACCAACCAATCTCAGGACGACACACAATGAAGTATGATCTCACTCCTTGCAGAGGTTCACCCTCCTTTGCAGTGTCTCTTGTGCACACAATTTCTACAAGTTTAGGCAAACACATGTAAACAATTTTTGTCTGCTCCACTAAAGAAAACAAAAAGAAGACTCTAGCAAACAAGAACAACCATAAAGTCTATTCTGCACTTTTCTCAATATCTATCTATCCCAGGATCTTAGCCTACGTCGAGCTCAATAACCTTTTAAACTTCTTTACAATAAGCACATGTACATCAGTAATTCATCCACTTGCAACAATATCAATACCAGCAATTACAACTGCAAAGCATAACCCTATTAATACTCATACCTCCAATACAGCAACCTACTTGGAAACTGTACCCTTGTCAGTCTTCATATTCTGGGCTTTGGGTAACGGGATTCCGATGATACTCTAACTTGAAGTAGTTATTTATAACCCTTCTTCTCATAACATAAACCACATCTCTGCTACCAGACTTGTTAAAGTGGAAACAGGGAGTAAATGACACAGTTTACCAACATCAGGGCTAACCCCCTTCGCTCACTCTCTATGCAATGAATCCTTGCCATTATATTTGAGAAGAAGAAGATTAAAAAAATACATGAAATAATAATCACAATAACTATTCTAATTCTTAGTCAATAACGGTAGTTTGTAAAGGTTTAAAGGATTTTATTAATCAAATCTTTTAGTAGGTCTTCATTTCAAATGACAGGTTAATTCAAATTCATATCAATAGCTAATAAATGACAGAAATTAAAAAAATCAATATTGGTTAATCAATCATATAATAAATGCATCAAGCGTGTTCCATAAAGGAAAAAAATCATTATTCTAAGAATCAGGTTGAAAATAGAGTTATTCAGAACCCATAAAGGGTTCTAATTTGATAGAAAGTGAGAGAAAAGCATCAGCATTTAAATCAACTCAAAAGTCTCAAAAATATCAAAGCAGAACTTCCCATAAAGAGTAGTTTGAGAAACTCAGTAGAGTCTCAAAGCAATATGACATAAAGTCAATGTCTGGGCAATGTGTGGATAAAATGGGGAAAGAGTGGGAAGTGACACCCTACTACAGGAACCCACACTATTATAGACTTCACAGTTCACAACTCTGTAACAAGTTTCTTTTCTCGTCCCCCATCAGGCAGTCAGTGGCTGATATTCTCCTGAGAACAGGATCACTCCTCATCTTCTAACATGAATACATAGGTCCATGGACTGCAAGGTTACGTTTTCTCCAAATTAATATCAACTATGCTTTCACATGGAGTCCACTTCCTTCAGGGTTGCTTTCCCCCACATGTACAAATTTATCTAGCTTTCTAATATCAGTTTCTAAACAATAACTATGTAAAAACGAAGCTTCTGTATTTAATGAAAACATTTCTGCAAGATCAGCGTTAAGGGGAAAAACAAGTAGGTTAGAAAGTCCAGTTCAGATTTACGACTCTGCAATTTAATGCATGAACTCTTCATTACTATATAAAATGACCATATTATTCATGTGTTAACAGTATGCATTGTGTATATATATAGAAACATTCTACAGAAATACTTGAAACTATATGAATTATCTCTTAATTATCAGAAAACGTTTGCTCATGTAGAGGTGAAAAGATACACTTTTTATGAGTATTCAGCATTTTCTAATCAAGCTTGTTTTTCAAGCAATGCTGTACTAATAATTTTAAGGCCTAGTACGAGTAAATGAAATAGCCTAGAGTTTTATGCATTTAACCACATTAGTTTCATCAAAGCTTGCATATTAATACTGCACATTTATCATAAACAATGGTATTTTCATTCAATCTAAAATCGACCTTACCAAATTTGAAAGGTAAATGCACACAGAAGGAGGGAAAGGTTTACTATTCTTAAATCCACCTCTGTGTACTTTGAACATATATATATATATATATATATATATATATATATATATATATATCCAAACAAGAGAGTGTCCCCTCAAGGAAGCCACCACAAGGAGGTAAGAATTTCACGCTTTTAATAGTAGAAAGCTGCAGATTGGCAACCAGAGCATTTCCCTTCATCACGGCGCCCAACGCGTTTCGTGCTGACACGCACTTCATCTAGGGGCAATCTATTGGTAGTCACACCTCATTAACAGCACCTGATAGAGTCCATGAGACCCGCCCCAGTGGGCGTGGGCAGTCAAACTGCCTGTCGGTCCCTGTAGTGCCGTTGTGTCTTCCTCATGTGAGGCGTTGTGTGATCTGCCAGGTAAAAGAATTAAAACCACAGTGGGTCGGAAAGAATGTCCCGCTAAAACCAAACTGCACTGTAGGACTTCCACTGCGTACTCCTGTCCCTGGATAGCTGCACGCCGGCTGGCGTCAGCATGGGGCCGCTCACCGCGGCGGGGCTCTCCTCACGGCAGGACTGGCCGTCAACAAATCCAAACAAGAGAGTGTCCCCTCAAGGAAGCCACCACAAGGAGGTAAGAATTTCACGCTTTTAATAGTAGAAAGCTGCAAATTGGCAACCGGAGCATTTCCCTTCATCACGGCGCCCAACGCGTTTCGTGCTGACACGCACTTCATCTAGGGGCAATCTATTGGTAGTCACACCTCATTAACAGCACCTGATAGAGTCATTGAGACCCGCCCCAGTGGGCGTGGGGAGTCGAACTGCCTGTCGGTCCCTGTAGTGCCGTTGTGTCTTCCTCATGTGAGGCGTTGTGTGATCTGCCAGGTAAAAGAATTAAAACCACAGTGGGTCGGAAAGAATGTCCCGCTAAAACCAAACTGCACCGTAGGACTTCCACTGCGTACTCCTGTCCCTGGACAGCTGCACGCCGGCTGGCGTCAGCATGGGGCCGCTCACCGCGGCGGGGCTCTCCTCACGGCAGGACTGGCCGTCAACAAATCCAAACAAGAGAGTGCCCCCTCAAGGAAGCCACCACAAGGAGGTAAGAATTTCACGCTTTTAATAGTAGAAAGCTGCAGATTGGCAACCGGAGCATTTCCCTTCATCACGGCGCCCAACGCATTTCGTGCTGACACGCACTTCATCTAGGGGCAATCTGTTGGTAGTCACACCTCATTAACAGTACCTGATAGAGTCCTTGAGACCCGCCCCAGTGGGCGTGGGCAGTGGAACTGCCTGTCGGTCCCTGTAGTGCCGTTGTGTCTTCCTCATGTGAGGCGTTGTGTGATCTGCCAGGTAAAAGAATTAAAACCACAGTGGGTCGGAAAGAATGTCCTGCTAAAACCAAACTATATATGATACAACAAAATGCCCGAAAGCTTGGCGGTGCACT
Organism: Calotriton arnoldi; assembly: GCA_963921515.1. NCBI lineage: Eukaryota > Metazoa > Chordata > Amphibia > Caudata > Salamandridae > Calotriton > Calotriton arnoldi. Next base: position 100,055 of record CAWUFW010021865.1, read on the forward strand.
CGACGGGAGCCCGTCCAACAGGACATCACATTTCAAAGCTCCTTAGCATCACGGAGTAATCAGTGGCCTGACGCGTTTCGATGTGAAAACATCTTAATCATAGGCTTGCTAAACCATATGGCAGAAAAGGCTCTCTTTTATTTTCATTAATTTGCATGTTTGATTAGTTCGTAACCCTCAGTGGGCTTGGTTTGACATAGTGTCCGTTGCAAAGCATGTTGGGACCTGTGGTCCTCCCTCGAGCCAATTAGTTTCTCCTTAGTAGGTTTCTGTCAAAGTTTACAATTATGCTTTTATTCCTCCTTGGTAGGATCAGTGGTGTTTCAGGAGCGTTCTTTACTTCTGGCTCCCCGCGCTACATGGCTTCACAGAACGTTCCGGCCACAGCCCCTCTCTTTGTTTCTTAGAGGTGGTGCATCCACCCATGGGAGGGCAGCCGTGTGAAAATATGATACAACAAAATGCCTGAAAGTTTGGTGGTGCACTCGACTGGAGGCCGTCCAACAGGACATCACATTTCAAAGCTCCTTAGCATCACGGAGTAATCAGTGGCCTGACGCGTTTCGATGTGAAAACATCTTAATCATAGGCTTGCTAAACCATATGGCAGAAAAGGCTCTCTTTTATTTTCATTAATTTGCATGTTTGATTAGTTTGTAACCCTCAGTGGGCTTGGTTTGACATAGTGTCCGTTGCAAAGCATGTTGGGACCTGTGGTCCTCCCTCGAGCCAATTAGTTTCTCCTTTGTAGGTTTCTGTCAAAGTTTACAATTATGCTTTTATTCCTCCTTGGTAGGATCAGTGGTGTTGTATGTAGCACGGGGAGCCAGAAGTAAAGAACGCTACTGAAATATATATATATATACTGACCTTTGGACTTTGATATGAGGATGCCCGCCGGCGAGATTGAGATGAGAAACGAAGTGTGGATGGCAGGGCCACATGTGAGAGGCCCGCCTCAACTTTGGAGACCTTCTTAAATTGCCAGGGTTTGTAGGGGAAACTGTTCCCTTGCACAGCGTGTGGAATGATATTGCATACAAAAGGCAAGTAACAAACGGACTATAAAAGGAAGTTTCTATGGGATTGACATTGAAATGAACTTGGCTATATATTGCAGTTTTCCCTGAAATGCGCAAGATTAAGCAATTTATTAGACTAGAGAGTGAAAAACGAAAAAAACGAAAAGAAAGGCCAGGATGTAAGACATACAAGCACAAACAGTGCATCATGGGTATTGTGGTTCCGAGAAATGGATATTAATAAGCATACTACTGACGGAGTCATTAATGGAAGATGTCAAGAACTATACTTTGAAGGATTATCCTTAATAAAGACTAATGGAAAAAATCACTGTCAAAATGCAATATTCATGTAAGAAATTCGGAAATTTAATCACTGCTACTTTAAAAATGTTGCAATCAGCAAGAGACCTGGTCTCTTTTCGCTGTCTGACATTTATTTAAAAAGGGTTGAAATGAACTGCCTGCTAGCTGCATATGATTAAGATTCGCTGGAACCGAAACGCGTTATGCTGTAAATAATTTACCTTGCCTGGACTAAAGCATCTTTTATGGAAGCACGTCTGGTGGGCCTGATTACGCAGCACTGAAGTGGTGCGTGTTTTTCTGTTGGAATACATTTGGTTTTGACGCAGCCAGTCAGGCCCGACCCAAAAAGATGTGGCATTCCTGAGCGTCACTAACCTTTGGACTTTGATTTGAGGATGCCCGCCGGCGAGATTGAGATGAGAAACGAAGTGTGGATGGCAGGACCACATGTGAGAGGCCCGCCTCAACTTTGGAGACCTTCTTAAATTGCCAGGGTTTGTAGGGGAAACTGTTCCCTTGCCCAGCGTGTGGAATAATATTGCATACGAAAGGCAAGTAACAAACGGACTACAAAATGAAGTTTGTATGGGATTGACTTTGAAATGAACTGGGCTAAATATTGCAGTTTTCCCTGAAATGCGCAAGATTAAGCAATTTATAAGACTAGAGATTGAAAAACGAAAAAAAAGGCCAGGATGTAAGACATACAAGCACAAACAGTGCATCATGGGCATTGTGGTTCCGAGAAATGGATATTAATAAGCATACTACTGACGGAGTCATTAATGGAAGATGTCAAGTACTATACTTTGAAGGATTATCCTTAATAAAGGCTAATGGAAAAAATCACTGTCAAAATGCAATATTCATGTAAGAAATTCGGAAATTTCATCACTGCCACTTTAAAAATGTTGCAATCAGCAAGAGACCTAGTCCCTTTTCGCTGTCTGGCATTTATTTTAAAAAGGGTTGAAATGAACTGCCTGCGAGCTGCATATGATTAAGGTTCGCTGGAACCGAAACGCGTTATGCTGTAAATAATTTACCTTGCCTGGGATAAAGCATCTTTTATGGAAGCACGTCTGGTGGGCCTGATTACGCAGCACTGAAGTGGTGAGTATTTTTCTGTTGGAATATATATATATATATATATATATATATATATATATATATATATATATATATATATATATTATCTACTGGCGGTCGCCAGTAGATAGTTATAGTTAGGACCTATTTTCCATAGGAAATCCACAACATTCTATTTGAAATAACTTTGGCGCCGGTTGACGAATCTTCGCAAAATTTTCAAAACTTATGGCCCGCTCCGGTCCGTTCCTATCCTGAAAGTTTTGGGGTGATTTGGCAAGCGGGGGCCGAGAAACAAATGGGGGTCCCAAAACATGTTTTCCCCATGCAATTTTCCATAGGAACCTTTCATCGCAGCTACAGCCCGAACTGCTGAACGGAATTACACCAAATTTGGCAAAAAGGTAGCCCTTGGTTCAGAGTCGTGCCTTTTGCTTAAATGGTGTAAATCCGTTCAGTAGTTCCTGAGAAATTTGAAAAAGAAAACACATATATATCTGGGCGGAGCCTAACCCCACATGTCATCGTGAGATCTGATTGGCTGTCAGCACTTCATCCTGGAATTGCTGGCAGCCATCTTGGGACCAATATAAATGATAGTACCCCATCGAAATGCATTGTAGTGAATCGAAGATTTTGAGGGTTGCTAAAAGTAGAACTATTAAGGGTGATAACAGACTTTAGTTACATTAGAATTCATTTGTTGATGGTACCATACTAATTTCAGGAATTGTGGCGTGTTCTAAGGTGATTTTACCCTGTGAAAAACCTTCTGCTGGGATATCATGAATCATGTTTGAGAGAACTATTTACACATGCTTGTCCCATACAGTTTTGGAAGGTGCTCCAGAAGCTAAAATGAGAGCATATTTTCTGTAAATTCACATTATCTTTCTCAGTCATGTGAGAATGAAGTCTGACGTTCTCAGTAAAACATGTACATCAAACAAGGGCAGAGACTGTCAGTTGATTCCTTTGCTTTTCTACTGCAGCTTCCCAGAGTGTTCTAAAGAACAACTAGAGTGCTAACAGCCTTACTTATGACAAAAGTATGGCACACCTGAAGCCATCTTGATTGGAATAAACTGGTAACACTTAAAACATTTAATTTAAAAAGGAACAAAATGATGGGGTTCATTTTGTTATAGAAATTATGGTTAGTGCTGTAGAAAGAAAAATTAGGACATGTTTCAAGTGTGATCTCAAATATCTTCCTGTTATATTTCAACAGGAGCAGCCTGTCAGTTGATGCCTTTGTGTTTTACTGCAGCTTCCCAGAGTGTTCTAAAGAACAACTAGAGCACTAACAGTCTTACTTATGACAAAAGTATGGCACACCTGAAGCCATCTTGATTGGAATAAACTGGTAACACTTAAAACATTTAATTTAAAAAGGAACAAAATGATGGGGTTCATTTTGTTATAGAAATTATGGTTAGTGCTGTAGAAAGAAAAATTAGCACATGTTTCAAGTGTGATCTCAAATATCTTCCTGTTATATTTCAACAGGAGCAGCCTGTCAGTTGATGCCTTTGTGTTTTACTGCAGCTTCCCAGAGTGTTCTAAAGAACAACTAGAGCGCTAACAGTCTTACTTATGACCAAATGATGGCACACCTGAAGCCATCTTGATTGGAATAAACTGGTAACTCTTAAAACATTTAATTTAAAAAGGAAAAAAATGAGGGGGTTCATTTTGTCATAGAAATTATGGTTAGTGCTGTAGAAAGAAAAATTAGGACATGTTTTAAGTGAGATCTCAAATATCTTCCTGTTATATTTCAACAGGAGCAGCCTGTCAGTTGATGCCTTTGTGTTCTACTGCAGCTTCCCAGAGTGTTCTAAAGAACAACTAGAGAGCCAACAGTCTTACTTATGACAAAAGTATGGCACACCTGAAGCCATCTTGATTGGAATAAACTGGTAACACTTAAAACATTTAATTTTAAAAAGGAACAAAATGAGGGGGTTCATTTTGCCATAGAAATTATGGTTAGTGCTGCAGAAAGAAAATTTAGGGCATGTTTTAAGTGAGATCTCAAATCCTCTTCTATTTCATTAGAAAATTCTGACATGCAGACTGAAACAATCACTTTCAATACCAGCAGTAGACTTCCAGTTAACTCAGTGGTGAGCAGTAGCTTTACTACAGTGATCTAATGAACAACTAGAGTGCTAACATTCTGAATTTATGGCAAATGTGTGACACATCTGAATGCCTTCTTGATGGAATCAAAGTAAAAAACTGAAAGCATTTCCTACTGAGGAGACTGCAGTAAATGACGAAATTAGGAAACTTCCTAACAAATAAGTCTCCCAAGATGGCCACCAGAGAAAAAAGAGCCCAAATGTAGCACAAATATCACCCAGATGTAGCCCACATATAGCCCAATGACAGAAGTGTGCAAAACACTTTTTATTTTTAGTTTTTCTGCAGTTTTATATAGTGCAAACTGGTCAGGTATTGGAGCGTTACATCTTACTTGGACCCCTTATTGCGTATTTTGCACGAAGTACATGAGATTGATCTTGCGAAACATTGAACTTTACGATTCTGTTAACCTGAAGTTGCTCTGAACCGGGCTTTGTAACACCCGTTTTTACCTACTAGTTTTAATTAATTCTCACTGTATTGTATTAGGAAAGAGGATTTACTGTTTTTATGTACACTTTTATGATCTATGTTTCTAAATCAGATCAAATAAAGTTTAATGAATTCTATGGCAGGACGGAGGTGAGGATTATGCATATCTTTCCTCACTTTATTTGCATAGCAGTTCAAAGAAAACTTAACACAACAATCATTAAACAAAAGACTACACAACCCATGAACCATTAGGGGGTAGTCTCCAAGGCAACTATAGTCCAATCATATCACAGTCCATCGTATATAATATCGTGACGTCCCTTCCGCTTCCTCTTTCTTCACTGCTCGTCAGTTAAGTGCATTCCTTACATTCTTGGCTTAATCTGACGTTGTTGCTGTTTGTATAGCGGTTTCTTGTGCACGGTATTCGCATTATTGCCTTGGTATTGTTTCATATTCCCTGCGCAGCAGGCTCTTGCCGGAGCGCGTTCTCCCCCTCGCAGTTTCTCCCGCTGTGTGCTCTGCGCGCGGTGAGATCCTGTCAGGCGCGTCTGGTCCGAGCGAGGCAGCTCCGTCGAGCGCTCCTGCTGGTCTTTATGCGCGTTTGGGAATCCGGTCACTCCTTTAGTGTCCGCTGATTCCCGACCAACCTCGCCTAATTTTGACACCGCTACACGGTGATTTCCCCACACGGCCACGTTAGTGACCAGCGCCACCTGGTGGTGGTAATTGGTATTGCGCCTCAGTCTATTCTTATAACAGCTTCGGGGAAAGCCCAGCTGTTGGAGCACCGGCGAGGGGCTGTCTTAAGGATTTTAAGGGCATTTGTTCTGTGCTCACACCCTCTGCTATCATGTCTTCTCCAGAAGACCATTTTTACTCCTCCTACCAGGAAGTGGAGGAGGAATGGCCCCCCCAACTTCTCCCTCCAGCAGTGGACCAAGCCCTCTCTCTGGCTATTTCTAGGGCGCTGGCTCCTCTTAGGGATCAGGTTGATAAGCTGGTGAAAAGCATCCCTGGAGTGTTCAGTGACCCAGATCTGGTGGTGGCGGGTCCAAGTAGCTCCCAGATGGGGAATAAAAGGGCCGTTAAGCATAACGCGGGGCACTTGGAAGGATTTGATAAAGTTCGGAGACCTTCCTCAAGGGTGCGCGAACGCTAAAACATGCACACTGCCGGGCGGAGGAGGGGCCCGGAGAAAATTGCGACACTGTCACCACTATTGTAGACCCCAACGGCGGGTTTCCCTTAGAGGGAGAGGGTGTATCGGAGGACGATTTCTCCTCCGATGAGGATAAGGACTCGGGGCGTCCCTGGCGTCCAGAGTCCCACTCCTCTCAGTCCCCGGTTGGGGACGGGGTCCACTCGGACATGTTCGAGCCTACCCAAATTTACCATCCTAGGTCGGCAGAGTGGACACCTGACGCCAAAGTGGCAGAGTATGTGGTGGGGAAAATCCATCAACCCCTTGAAAGGGAGGTCAGGAATAGGATGAGGGGAGAATGCCCCAGGCCCTCACTGAAGGGGAAGGTGGCACACACGCCTGAAATTGATGAGAAACTATGTACCTTTTTCTCCAAGTATATGAGGGATCTCAAGAAAGGAATTGATAGGTCTTGGACGTGGTAGGGCCCTTTACCCAAATTATTCAATTGACGGATCGTTCCAAATAGTCAGGATCCCCTTTGTCCACGGTATTTTGTGGCTGGTTGGGCGCATTACCCTAAAACACTACCCCCTCCACTACCCAAACACCACTGCACTACCCTAAACCCTAAAACACTACCCCCAGCACGACACCCTACACTACCCAAACACCACTGCACTACCCTAAACCCTAAAACACTACCCCCAGCACGACTCCCTACACAACCCAAACACCACTGCACTACACTAAACCCTAAATATACCCCCAGCATGACCTTCCACACTACACAAACACCACTGCACTACCCTAAACCCTAAAACACTACCCCCAGCACGACCCCCTACACTACCCAAACACCACTGCACTACCCTAAACCCTAAAACACTAACCCCAGCATGACCCCCTACACTACCCAAACACAACTGCACTACCCTATACCCTAAAACACAACCCCCTACACTACACAAACATGACTGCACTACCCTAAACCCTAAAACACTACCCACAGCATGACCCCCTTCACTACACAAACACCACTGCACTGCCCTAAACCCTAAAACACTACCCCCAGCACAACCCCCTACACTACCCAAACACCACTGCACTAACATAAACCCTAAAACACTACCCCCAGCACAACCCCCTACACTACACAAACACCACTGCACTACCCTAAACCCTAAAACACTACCCTCAGCACGACTCCCTACACTACCCAAACACCACTGCACTACACTAAACCCTAAATCTACCCCCAGTACGACCCCCTACACTACCCAAACACCACTGCACTACCCTACACCCTAAAACACTACCCCCAGCACGACCCCCTTTACTACACAAACACCACTGCACTACCATAAACCCTAAAACACTACCCCAGCACGACCCCCTACACTACCCATATACCACTGCACTACCCCAAACCCTAAAACACTACCCCCAGCACGACCCCATACACTACTGCACTACCCTAAACCCTAAAACACTACCCCCAGCACGACCCCCTACACTACCCAAACACCACTGCACTACCCTAAACCCTAAACACTACCCCCAGCACGACCCCCTACACCACCCAAACACCACTGCACTACCCTAAACCCTAGAAAAGAAACCCCCAGCCCATGCCCAATCCCCCTTACCTCTCACTCCTCATGGTTCCTCTCTCCTCGTGGTTCCTGCTTCACGTCATCTCTGAGGGGCGGTGCACGTCGTTGTGAGGAAACGGAACAGCCTCTGTTTCCTTACAACGACATGGATCGTCTACATGTTTTTAGAACGCATGGTCATTTACCATACATACCTTTACAACAAAATTCGCTGTAAAGGCATGCGTGGTAAATGACCATCCGTTCTAAAAATGCGTAGTAATGACTTCGTGATGTACAACGCATGCGTGGTAATGCATGCGTTGTAATGGTATCGCAAAGTAAAAAAGTCATTGTAACGGCTGTTTACCGATCGAAGCTGGCCCCTGTTCTTCAGTGAGACGTTTATTTGATTAATTAGGAGGAAGGAATGTGGTTTTTTTACCGAAAAGTGCATTCCCGGCTGTTGTATTGTGAAAGTGTCCGCGTGGCCTGGTTTCACTTCCAGCGAGAGAGTGGAAGAGTCTGTTTGGATCTAAAGGAGTTCTGTTGTTGGACGGGGCTGGCGTGACATGTCATCAGAAAACATAACTAATGGAAAGCGTCCTCCCTGAAGTGTGGAGCAGTGCCATGAGAGGTCAACGAGTGTGCGTCCCACCGCAGTATGACCGTAACGCGTGACCCATGTGCCGCCTCCAGGGTACGGGAGGCAGAAGCGGCATCTCAGGTCCTCTTGAAGACCGTTGTAGCACTAATTCTACATTTTGTACTAGGGCATTTTAACTTCGTTGTTCCTGCCAGATACAAAGAGAAGATCCTGTGTTATTCAGTGCCCTCGTTACCTTTTTGTGGGTTGTGGTGCTTGTCACTCGCTGCCCCGCCGGTGCACACGACTGGGCACCCCACCTCGTGTGCCATCTGCAGGGCCTCTGCCCTTGGATCACTGGTTTCGGTTTCTGGAGTGGCAACATAAACAGTTGCTCCCAAAGGACTAGCCTGAACACTTAGGTGAATATCCCCTGCACCAGCATTCCACGGAAATTCTTTCCTAGCTCTCCCACGTCAACGAGCACGGCTCCGCTCGCGACACCGTATGACGTCATCGGAGCCATAAGAGGACCTCGTCGGCGTGCTGACGTCGGTTCCACCCATTTTTCCGTGCCACCGAGGCAAACAGGGGACCGAGACATTTTCACATGTATACATAGTATAATAAATATATATATATATTCACTGAAAAACCCATAGGTTTCAGGCACGTTATAGTTAGAAATTAGCATTTAAAAAACCTTAGAAATTCACTGAAAAAACCATAGGTTTCAGGCACGTTATAGTTAGAAATTAGCATTTAAAAAACCTTAGAAATTCACAGAAAAAACCATAGGTTTCAGGGGTGTTATAGTTAGTTGGACATTTCACTCGTACAAAACCATAGAAATTCCCCCGTTATAGTTAGTTCAGCTAACTATAACTCGTGCATGCCAGCAATGCACTGCTGATGACGTCACATATTACATCACTCATGACATGGTCAGTGACATCACTCATGACATCACTGATGACATCACTGATGACATCACTGATGACATCATCCAGTGAATGTGTGTTTTTCTGAAAATTAAATATGTTTTATATATGTATATCTCAAGGTCGTTAGAAGAATAAATGGGTATATAAGTGTCTAAATGGATGATTTTTTTTTGTAAAATTGATTGTATAACTGACTAAGTGTATCTTAGTGAATACAGGGGTTAGTGAGTAATGTTTAAATATGAAAATATCTGTATCAGTCTCTCACTTTGTGTATACGTGGCTGCATGGGTTGGTGAGTAGCTACGTAAGTGTCTTTATGGGTTATTAGTTGGTTTTTTGAGTATCAGTATGAGTGTCTGAGTGTCTATGGTTCGGTGGGGGGTTTACTTAGTGCATAG